>ML293894.1:67906-88461 GCA_005239495.1 Nicotiana undulata | reverse complement strand
GGGTCATTAGGTTTAATTATGGTAGGGGGAATCTGAACCGTTGATAAAAAATGATCAACGACCAGGATTGGACAGGGTATTGGGTTGGGTAGGTTAAGGTTTGGGCCAAATTATAAGGGGTTTTGGGCTGGTCTTTTTGTATTAAATTTGAAAACAAAAGGGGCTATTTGTTAAATACCCAAATAATTGAATAAAATTAATTTGTAAAATAATTAACTAATTATAGAAAATGATTTTCATGCATAGAAATGTTTTTTAAAAATAATTATTCAGTATTTTAATAATACAATGGACCAATTTTGGTAAAATAATGCAATAATGTATGCATGGGCTACAATTGCAAAGTCATTGCAATTGTAACCAAAAAGTGCCAATCTGGCCTTTTGTTAAATAATTTGAACTTAATAGGACTATAAATAGTAATATTAAATCAAGAAATGTTTAAAAATCATTTGTGATGCAATTTTTTTAATTATTTATATGAATAAAATACTGAGATAAATTAATTTAAAAATGTAGAAATTATGAAAAAATACCAATTGATGCTAATGCATAGTTTTAAAGGTATATATGCATTTCAAAATATTGTAGGAAAAATTGGGTATCAACAGCTGCCCCTCTTTACCCGGAAAGGATGAAAGAGTTGTCGGGTAAAGATATGATGGCCAATTTTGATTGAGCGAGATGGGTTGAAAGATTTAGGCCGCACTCCGGCTTCTAAGTTGCCTACAAATCTCTAGTTTTACAGGAATCAGGCCATGTATAGTTTTGGATTCATCGGCGTAATATACCGATGAAGTCATCACAAGAACGAACACGGAATTTTGGGATAGGTGAAAGAATGGTTACGGTGAGCGGTCAGGTTTGAGATAATTGAAGGAATAAGAGCGGGATCGCTCCTACTGGGATAGCGGTTGCTTACTAGGTCACCTGCAGATAAAGAGATGCTACGAGCATGTATTTGTGCGGAAATTTAAACATGCTGCAGGTTCCCTTCGGACCATGAAAGTTGTCTTCGGACAGTTGAGGATGACCTCCTTAGACCATGATGTCTTGGGCCATGAATTGTTCAGTGAGAGATTCGCATGCCATGAAATGATGTTCTCGGGCCATGAAGATGGTGCCTCCGAACCATGATGCCTTTGAATAATGATATGCAAATTTGAGAGATCCTCAGGCCATGACATGGTGTCTTCCGGCTATGAGGATGATGCCTTTGGACAAGTTGGCGATATTTCAACCCATGAGATGTAATAATATGATGCTAAAATCAGCAAGACAAGGCTTAGTCTTGTGAAGTTGAGGGCGGAGCTTAGCCCGAAAGAAGAGCAAAGTAGATAGTGTCGGAGAGACAATGCTTAGTCTTGGAAAAAAGGTAAATAGGAGGTAGAACTTAGCCTCATGCAGATAGAGACAAATCTTAGTCTCATGCAAGATTCGGAACAGGGCTTAGTCCCATGCAAATGAAGGCAGAGCTTAGCCTCATGCAAGATGTGGGATAGGTCTTAGTCCCATGCAAATGAAGGCAGAGCTTAGACTTATGCAGATATGGAGGCAGAGCTTAGCCTCATGCAAGTATGGAGGTAGAGATTAACCTCATGCAAGATGCAAGACAAGGCTTAGTCCCATGCAAATGAAGGCAGATCTTAGCCTTATGTAGATATGGAGGCAGAGCTTAGCCTCATGCAACTATGGAGGTAGAGCTTAACCTCATGCAAGATGTGGGACATGGCTTAGTCCCATGGAAATGAAGGAAGAGCTTAGCCTTATGCAGATATGGAGGCAGAGCTAAGCCTCATGCAAGTATGGAGGTAGAGTTTAACCTCATGCAAGATGCGGGACAGGGCTTAGTCCCATGCAAATGAAGGCAGTGCTTAGCCTTATGCAAATATGGAGGCAGAGCTTAGCCTCATGCAAGTATGGAGGTAGAGCTCAAACTAATGCAAGAAACGGGACATGGCTTAGTCCCATGAAAATAAAGGCAGTGTTTAGCCTTATACAGATATGGAGGCAGGGCTTAGCCTCATGCAGAAAGATGGAATAAATAGCAAATAGCAGATGATAACAGAGTTTTCTTAGCTGGTAGTAGATTTCAGTATCACGGTTGTTATGAAGATTGTGACTTCGAGGCATGTATATTCTTCGCTCCTACAACCAAAGAATAATTGTGAGTTCTGTAAAGGGGGGGGGGGGGGGGGGGGGGGGGGGGGAGGTCGGTTCGTGCCTCCGTCGGCTGCTTGACTTTCTTGCTCGATCTAAAGATCTTGTTCAAATGATTGGGGTAGCGTTTTCTAAACAGAGTTATTTCGCAAGCAAGCATGCATAATTTTCGAAGACAAAAAAAAATATTTTTAGGAAATCGATTAGATGAACCAATGACTGTGACATGATCCGAGATGTTGCAACCTCTCCAGCTATGGAATTTTGAGGGTCCTCTTCAAATTTCTGCCCCAGCTAGATGAATTGGTATCTCTGATTATTGTACATGCTGCGGTCGGCTAAACTTGCTTCGGAATTTTGAGCGTCCTTCTCAAAATTCTACCTCAGCTTCTGATTATTGGGGAAATAATATTTTTATTGAAAATTGACCGAACCCACAAGGATGCCTACGTATACCCTCTTAAACAGGAATCAGGTCGAGCGTAGTTCAATTTACATCATCTGAGAAAAGCATAAAGGGTTACACATAGTATCGCTTGATTGCATCTGAGTTGATTGGCTTTGGCCAGACTTCTCCGTCCATTTCTGCAAGTATGAGAGCTCCTCTTGTTAGTACTCTATGAACCATGTAAGGACCCTGCCAATTAGGAGAGAATTTCCCTTTGGCTTCATCTTGATGCGGAAAGATCTTCTTCAACACCAGCTGCCCCGGTGTGAACTGTCTCGGCTTGACTCTTTTGTTGAAGGCTCTGGACATTCTGATCTAGTAGAGTTGTCCGTGACATACCGCATTCATCCTCTTTCCGTCTATGAGGACTAGCTACTCATAATGACTCCTTATCCATTCTGAATCACTGAGCTCAGCTTCTTGTATGATCCTCAAGGAAGGAATCTCTACTTTAGCAGGAATAACCGCTTCAGTACCGTAAACCAGCAAATATGGAGTTGCACCGGTTGATGTGTGGAATATGGTACGGTATCCCAATAAAGCAAACAAAAACTTCTCGTGCCACTGTTTGTGATTTTCTACCATCTTTCTCAGTATCTTCTTGATATTCTTGTTGGCGGCTTCTACAACTCTGTTCATCTGAGGTCTGTAGGATGTGGAATTCTGGTGCTTGATTTTGAAAGTCTCACACATGGCCTTCATCAGATCGCTATTGAGATTGGAGGCATTGTCGGTGATGATTGATTCTGGACCTCCGAATCGACAAACAACTCCGGTCGCGGACAAAGTCTGCCACGACCTTCTTAGTCACTACTTTGTAAGACGCTGCTTCGACTCATTTGGTAAAGTAATCGATAGCTACCAAGATGAATCGGTTCCTATTTGAGGCTATGGGCTCGATTGGACCGATGACATCCACTCCCCAAGTGGCGAATGGCCAAGGCGATTTTGTTGCGTTGAGCTCATTCAGCTACACTTTTATCATGTCTGCATGTACTTGACATTGGTAGCATTTTTGGACATACTGGATGAAATATGTCTCCATGGTCATCCAGAAATAACCGGCCCTGAGTATCTTCTGGGCCAAGACAACTCCATTCATATGTGGGCCGCAGGTCCTAATATGTATCTCCTCAAGTAGTTTAAAAGCTTCTTTTGCGTCGATACATCCCAGTAATCCCAAATCAGGAGTCCTTCTATATAGGGTTCCTACGCTGTGGAAGAAACTGTTGGATAACCTCCGAAGCGTACGCTTCTGGGTATGATTTGCATGCTCCAGGTATTCTCCTTTTACCAAGTATTCCTTAATATCGTGGAACCAGGGCTTCCCATCTGTTTCCCCCTTCTACATGAGCACAATATGCTGGCTGGCTCTGGATCCTTACTGGGCTAAGATTGATGAAGTTCTTGTCTGGATGTTGTATCATGGATGACAAAGTGGCCAATGTGTCGGCAAACTTGTTCTGAATCCTGGGAACATGCCGAAACTCTGTCTTTGTGAACCTCTTTCTCAATTCCTACACATGGTGCAGATATGGCAATATCTTGGAATTCTTGGTGGCCCATTCCCTTTGTACCTGGTGCACAAGCAAGTCTAAATCACCGATTACCAACAACTTCTGAATATTCATGTCGATGGCTATGTTGAGCCCTAGGATGCAAGCTTCATACTCTGTCATGTTGTTAGTGTAAGAAAATCTGAGTTTAGCAGATACCAGATAATGTTGGCTAGTCTCCGATACTAAGACAACCCCGATACCAACTCCTTTGAAATTTGCCACTCCGTCAAAGAACATCCTCCAACCGTCATAGGATTTAGCAATGTCTTCTCCTATGAATAGTACCTCTTCATCGGGAAAATACATTTTCAGGGGTTCGTATTCTCCTACCACAAGATTTTCAGCAATATGATCTGCTAGTGCCTGTCCCTTGATCGCTTTTTGAGTCACATAAACAATATCGAACTCACTCAGCAGGATTTGCCACTTAGCCAACTTGCTAGTGGGCATGGGTTTCTGAAAGATATACTTTAAGGGATCCATTCTCTATATAAGGTATGTTGTGTAATCACAGAAGTAGTGCCTCAGTTTTTGAGCTATCCATGTCAGAGCGCAACAGGTACGTTCCAGTAGAGAGTACCCCGCTTCATATGGAGTGAACTTATTATTCAAGTAATAGATATCTTGTTCCTTTCTCCCTGTCTCGTCGTGCTACCCCAGAACGTAGCCGAAGGCTCCTTCTCGTACTGCAAGGTAGAGTAACAAGGATCTACCCGGCTCTGGCGGGGCCAAGACTGGCGGCGTTGATAGGTACTCCTTGATTTTGTCGAAGGCCTTTTGACAATCCTCGGTCCAACTAGTTGCAACATCTTTCTTTAACATCTTGAAGATTGGTTCACATATGAATGTGGACTGAGCTATGACCTGGCTTATGTAGTTTAGCCGTCCTAGAAAATGCATTATATCCTTCTTACTCTTTGGTGGTGTCAGCTCCTGGATGGCTTTGACTTTTGATGGATCCAGTTCTATCCCTCGGCGACTGACGATGAACCCAAGCAACTTTCCGGCAGGAACCCCGAATGCACACTTTGCAGGGTTTAGTTTCAGATTTTATTTCCGCAGTCTGTCGAAGAACTTCCTCAAATCTTCTATATGATCTATGGCTTTCTTGGACTTAATGATGACGTCGTCCACATACACCTCAATCTCTTTATGTATCATGTCATGAAAGATAGTAGTCATAGCCCTCATGTATGTGGCCCCATCATTCTTCAAACCAAACGACATCATCTTGTAGCAGTATACCTCCCCAGGGTGTAATGAAAGTTGTTTTCTCAGCGTCCTCTTCGTCCATCCAAATTTGATGGTAACTGGCAAAACAATCCACAAATGACTGGATTTCATGTTTGGCACAATTGTCGATTAGGATGTGTATGTTTGTAAGGGGGAAATCATCCTTTGGACTGGCTCAGTTGAGATCCCGGTAATCGACGAAAACCCTGACCTTTCAATCCTTCTTTGTAACTGGTACAATGTTGGCTAACCAAGACGAGTGTTCAACCACCCTGAGGACCTTGGCGTTGATTTGTTTAGTGACATCCTCCTTGATTTTTAGACTCATATCAGGCTTAAATTTCCGGAGTTTCTGCTTCACTAGTGGACACATTGGATTGGTGGGAAACTTGTGAGCCATGATAAATGTACTTAATCCGGTCATATCATCGTATGACCATGAAAATATGTCCTCATATTCCTTCAAGAATTGTGCATACTCTTCTTTCTCTGACGATGATAAGTGGATGCTGATGCGGGTTTCCTTGACAGTTTCAGAATTTCCCAAGTTGATTATTTCAGTTTTGTCTAGGTTGGACTTAGGTTTGTTTTCAAAATCTTCTACTTCTCTGACAATTTCCTCAGGTATGACATCTTCTTCCTCCAAATCACTATCCCTTTGTTGCGTTGTCTCATTACATGTCACAATCGTCGGTTCATAAAGACAAGAAATAGTAATGCTGTATAGATAAAGATATGAGAGGAAAAATTGTAATAATAAATATTGATTCATTAAAACATAAAAGCGATTTTCAATAATTTAAATAAAAGTTTTGGAACACTGGAGATTTTATTTAAAACAAACAATGCAAAAAGGAAATCATTTTTCTTAGCAAACAAAATAAACAATGATGTTCAGCCTTGATACCCCGGGACTCGTCGGGCCCTCGATGGTCTGACAGTCCAAGTTCTAAGGAATGATCCTTTGCTCACAGCTTGGATGGTAGGTCCTTCCTCTTCCTCCTCTTCGACAATTACACAACATTCCATATCCTCGTCCAACAGGAACAGGTTCCTTAAGGCTGCCAGTGCTTCTTCTTCTTCTGAACCCCATATGATGTCGGCCTATTGGAAAGTCTGTTCCAAGTGCGGTATAGGCTTCTCTAATGGATAGTAAGGACTGAGCCATATTGGCGACCCATTTTTGTACTCTCGCCAGGTGTACTGATATCCCAGGCCAAAAATAGTGCCCTGACGCTTCAGTTGTATTGGCTTAGAAACGCCCTGAAGGTTCTCGCCGAGACCCTTTCCAAGTTCATACCTGCTCCAATTCATCATGCTGGCATTATTGCTATCCCATCCCTTATCTTTGTTGATTGAATTAACCCGCTCAATGTGGTGATAAGTTTCTCCACCGAGCCTTCTTCTATTCTCAACCACCGGGATAGTCTGGCGGTTGTAGATGGGGTTGCTCCCGTCTCCATGGATAACCAGCTCTTGATGATTCTACTCAAATTTATAGCCTGATGCAAATTTTATGCCACATCTCCTGCGTCGTGTATCCATGGCCGTCCTAATAACATATTGTAGGACGTAGATATGTCTAACACCTGACACACGACGTCAAACCACGTGGGTCCCATTTGCTGACAGAGATTGATCTCTCTAATTGTGGCCCTCTGAGACCCGTCGAATGCCTTCACATTCATGGTACCTTATCGTATCTCGTATAGTCCTTTTCCCAACCTCTTCAGTGTTGTTAATGGGAAAATATTAAGGCTGGACCCTCTATCGATCAGAACCCTGGTAATGAAGTAGTCTTTGCGTTGCACAGTAATGTGCAGTGCCTTGTTATGACTCAAACCTTCCGGTGGCAATTCATCCTCATGGAAAGTGATCTTATGACTTTCTAATACCTGCCCCACCATGTTAGCCATCTCTCTGCTCGTGATGTTATTAGGCACATACACTTTATTCAACACTTTCATTAGAGCACTCCTATGTGCTTCCGAGTTCTGCAGCAGCGACAAGATTGATATTTGGCCGGAGTCTTGTTCAGATGATCTATGACTGAGTACTTTCTTGCTTGTACCTTCCTCCAGAGGTCATCCGGGCCTGTTTTAATGACGGGAGGTCTGTTAGAGGCCTGTTTGCTGGATTCTCCCGAATGCTCAGGTGTGTAGACCCTTCCGGTCCTAGTTATCCCTTGCGCAACACCGGCTTCTTCTATTTTGGTCTTTCCTCTTCTTCTAGATTCACCCACGTAATCCCAAGGCACAACCTTAGTATTGAAAGGCGGCATGGTGGATATTGTCACCATAAGTGGTGTGGCTACCCTTACTTCATATGGAATAGGTGTCGTGGTAGGTGGCACTACTTCAACCTCAAATGGAACAGGCGTGTCTGTAGGTGGTGCTACTTCAAACTCGAACGGACTGATGCGGTTACCTCAACCTCTCCTGGCGGTTGTATTTGTACTATAATGGGATTGAGTGTAACTGCGGGCTTCTTGGGATCATCACCCTCTTTGATTAACCCGATTGATCCCTCTGGATCCCATTATTCATTCATCTCTATTACATTGATGCCTTCGCCCCTGTGATCTCGGAGGGGGTTATTGCGGACATTGGGAGTAGCCACCTTTGTCTTGATGTTTTTATTGTTGATCAAGGCCTGGATTTTGTCCTTCAAGGAGCGACACTCATCGATGGTATGTCCTTTCATGCCAGAATGGTATGCATAAGTCTTATTTGGATTGACCCATTAGGATGGATTCTCCGTGACTACAACAGGGATGAGAGTGATGTAACCAACAACTTTCAACCTCTCATATAGCTGGTTGATCGGTTCACCAATGGGAGTATACTATTTGGGTGGCCTGCGGTCAAAGTTAGGCCGAGGTCTTGGGAAGTTTTGGTGAGTTGAAGGTGACTGAAAGTGAGATGGCTGGGAATTATAAGTATGATAGACAGTGGCTGGTTTGGAATATCTGGGAGACGAGGGTTGATATGTAGGTGGAGGTGACAGTTGATAGGTGGGTAGAGGTGATGGTTGATAGGTGGGAGGAGGTGCTTGGTATGTAAATTGAGGTTTGATACATCAGTGGAGTTTTGGGTCCTTGTGCAACCATTACTGCTCCCTAATCTTTCTTCTTGGATATACCTCCGTACTGTAGTACTTTGTTGGTGGCTTATCGTGCCTCAAAATTTGTGACAACCCCGCTCTTGATACCCTCTTCAATCCTTTCACCCAACTTGATGATGTGAGAGAACTTGTGGTTTTCAATAACCATCAGTCTTTCATAGTACTGCGGGTTCTGTGCCTTGACGAAGAACTTGTTCATCTGCTCTTAGTCCAACGCTGACCTGACTTTGGCCGCTTCCGACCTCCAACGAGTGGCATACTCGTGGAAAGTTTCAGTAGGTTTCTTCTTGAGATTCTGAATGTAAAAGACGTCCGGTGCATTTTCTGTGTTGAACCTGAATCCGTCCATAAAATCCGATGCCATACTCACCCAGTTAGACCACTTCTTAGGATCCTGGCTGATGTACCAGAACAAAGCATCCCCTGTAAGACTCCTCATGAAAAGTTTCATCCGTATTTTTTCATCTCTTCCGACTCCGACGAGTTTGTCACAGTAGGTCCTCTGATGAACCCTGGGATCACCAGTACTATCGAAAATCTCGAACTTGAGAGGTTTGTAACCCTCCGGCAGTTCTACATCTGGCTATATACATAGGTCTTCATAATTCAGACCTTCGATCCTCTTACCTCCTTCTACGCCTTGAACTCGACTAGTCAATTTCTTAAGTTCCTCGGCTAGGTTTGTGATGAGCATGTCCTTCTAACTGGATTCCGGTGTATAAGAGATGGGTTGAGTGGAGTGAGGTAGGGTCTCCACGTATATGGGGTTATTCTGGTGGCCTGGGGCTTGAGCATAGTGGTGATCATTCGTGGAATTTTGAGATTCAGGAATGACTGGTGAGGTGTTTCGTGGAGTGTGGCAAGTGTTTTGTTGGTATTGTGGTGGGATAGCTTGATTTTCCGGTGGCGTTGTATAGTAGTGAACTGAAGGAGGATTCTGCGGTTGTTTGTTGGGTGTATTTTGAGGTGGTGCAGGATTCTGAGTGTTTGGATGGCTGACGTTTGGGACGCTGAGTGAGAAAGACAAGTTTGCTATGTTCTGGACATGCTCAAGTTCTCCTTGGAGTTTCAATATTCTTTGTTCGAGTTGCGAAACAGCATCATTCGGGACCTGAGTACCCCGACTGTCGGAAGCCTCTGTATGTTCAGTTGGTGTAGTGTTTTCTTTTCTGACGTTGTTCAAGTCTTCTATCTTCGCTTTTCCCTTGCCTTTTGGTGGACTAGGAGGAGGAGAAGGTGGAGGGCCCCTGGATCTTGTATTATATGCTGATGATGCCAAAATGCATGAACCAACCTTTGGGGAATGGGAATAATCAAAAGAAATAAAATAAAACAAAAGGTAGCCAAGTTAGTGAGGATTATGAAAAGAGTATTTGTAGTATTTAAACACATATTGCGGGAATGTAAATACGCGTCCTAATTTGGGATCCTCGTTATGCCCGAGGTAGGCCTAGAGACAAGTTGATTTGGAGAACTTAGATGCCAGTAAATGCCTCATTTCATTAATATAGACGAATCCAAAAACGACACTAAGATATTAATAAAGATAAGTCACTATTGGCGCTTGACCTTATTACATTTAGGAATGCAAATAAATCTAGCCTACTTGGTCCCAGAAGGACCTTCCCCAGATTCGATCTTCTTGACTCCATCAAACAGGTTCCCCAGCTCGCCCAGTCCCAACAACAGGTAGGCTCTAGCCAAGTGTCCTCCCTCGCTCCCTTAAGCATGTTGGCAATCCTCAATCCTCATTATTACCTTGCCTTCCAGCTCCAATAGACCTCGCTCCAGATATTCCAGCCTTCATTTTGAGGTAATAGCCATATTCTTCCATTCCTCGATCAGCCTCCTATTGGTCTCATGTATTTCCCGGTGCTCATTCTCAGAATCATGGACCCTTTTGCGCAACCGGTTGTATTTGACTTGAGCCTCATCATCATTATCTATGATCCTGTTCCCTTGACTGACTACTGGCCTCACTATCCCCCCTAAGTTGTCCTCCAACCATGCCGGGTAGAAAGGTGTGCATTAAGCGTGGTACTTGTCTGGCTCAATAGTGTTTTTCTCCATGATAATCTTGCAGTGCCACATGTGTTGAGCTTGGCACTTGTAAAGGACGTCGTCATCTTGAAAGTGTGCTATGAAGTGGCTCATCTTTGCAACCCTTGGCACAACCTGCTTTCTGCCCGCTTGCCTTATGACTCAGATAGGAACATAAGGGTATATTCCTCTCAACCCAATCAACACCAAGTGTGGAGCATCCCTGGACCTGATGATAAACTCGTCTGTCGGGAATCATTCAAACATCCATTGCACTTGTTCCTCGGTCAGATTGTCGAAGAACTCCACCCACTCTTTGGCACTTTTCGGCTGAGCAAACCTGTTCGGAATGTAAGTCATCCGCTTGGGGTGATGGAAGGAAATGTGGTCGTTTCAATCCCTTCGTGGAAGTTCTTGGCGATATAGACCCTTTTGAAGATGTTCTAATAACCACAACTGCAGTAACATATTACAACCCTCAAAATGCTTGACCCCTCTTTGACAGCGCTTCAAAGCCCAGTAGATATCAGCTAAGATCATAGGGACAATAGTGTATGTTTGTCCATCGATCCCTTCCATCAAAGTCCTGGCGACCATAGCTAGTCTTGTATGGATTCTTTCCCTTTTCATCGGAAATACCATCAAGACCAAAAAGCACACAATAAACACGAACACTCTACGGTGGATGTGACCCAGAGAAGTGATAGAAAACTCGTCATGGTAGGTACGGTACGATTTGCTATGACCGTATCTTTCATACAAGTATTCAGGGTATGTAGGACTTTTTCAGGCACTCTAGTTCAACATTTTTCATCAATCCCATCATCTTTAGAAACCTTTTACCCATGCGGTTCTCAGGTACCAATAGCCCAGGGCTATCCCAAGTCAGTCCAGCAAGTCCCCCAATTTCTTCCAAGAGTGGTGTTATTTCGATATTCCAAAAGCGGAACACATCCCTCTCACTGTCCCAAAACAGAGTTGTAGCTTCGATCAGCATATTGTCCAGCTGAATGTCTAGCAGAGAAGGTAAATTTCCCAAATGTTTCCTTACGTATTTCTTATCACTTATGGGAAGGTCTTCTCACCAGTCTAGTAGCATTGGTGGAATGTTGCTGACCATACCGTATCTGGGGACCTCGTGCCTCATTTTCTGCAAAACAAAAGGTTAGTCCCTTTTCCCCCACCAGATCGACTATTTATACACTCATGATTAGCATACCGGCATTTAGTTCTCCAAATTAATACACAGAACGTGGTTGTGTCCGTTGGGATTGTGTAAACCCCTGTGGACTTTGGGTAAGGCTTTTCTTAAAGGGTTATTGTGTGGAAAACACATTAACCCGGCTAGGTTTGACCATGATGCATGCACAATAATAAGAATAAGGTTACTATGGGGGTCTAGACTGGTACCCTCAAGCGGACAACTTGAGGGGGAAAGGCACGGAACCGTCGACTGCACCGCTGATCGACTGATTTTACCGCAAATAAGCCTTTCCGAATTTAAAGGGTGATATAAATTGGAAGAGCGCAACCACTCATCAAGCGTTGCTATAGGTTTTGTTTAGGCACAAGTGGAATATGATGTTGTGCATGATTTATGCAGCAATAAATAACATGTTGTCACGTATTTCTACATTATGAAAGCGGTAAATACAGTAGTTATAATTGAAAACAGTTACAGAAGGAAAACAAAGAAACAAGTCAGTTTCATATTGAGAGAAGAAATACTTGAAAAATAAACATTTAAGTTCACATAAAGGGGAAAGGGAAAAGGGTGCAGGTATTAACAAAGTAAGGCACATATAGACAAATTCACAAAGCGAATTGTTATGGTAAAAGCCTAGATGATCCCCAGCAGAGTCGCCATACTGTCGCGCCCCTTTTTTTTTTCTTTCCTCGCGGATAGTCAGGGTTTCGACATTATTGGGACAACTCGTTTCCTTTTGGTAAAGCGGTATAAGAAGTTGAAGAGTCGCCACCTAATGAATTAAGGTGCGTTAGGGCACCTATTACAAGTAACTCATAAAACCAGTTTGCATTACCAGAGAATGGGTAAGGGCTTGAAATTACTTCGAGGGGAAGGTGTTAGTCACCCCTCGAGGTCCACAACGGTGGGTCCCGGACAAACTTACTTTATGAATTATTCAATTAGCAGATAAGCAGTCTAAGCACACATATGTAAAAGAATAAAAGACTTTTGACAGATAAGCAGTCTAAGCACACATATGTAAAAGGAATAAGGGAAGTCGTTGGTTGGTTATCCTATAGGATCTTATATGTGCATTGCCCGATAATCACACGTTGCATTAGCGCACATATCATCATATCCTTTTACTACCCATTACCCTCCCCTTAACGGTTATATAAGCGAGTTTGATAAACGAACTCTAAGCGTGTTGTTACCCGTCCCTTCCTTGTGGTACTAGAGGAGTTTAGGACCTCTAGAATTAGGCAGTTCTAGACCCTCCTAAGGTGTTTAAAAGGAAAACATCTAGGCGACAACAAATAACACACAGGACTACCAAACGGGGGAGCAGTTAAGGGGCTCATGTTTACCTCCGAATACATATGAAAATAAGCAGCACGTCTCAAACACAGATTTGAGGTAATTTCAGAGAAGTCCTAGAACGAGGTATCTAGGTGAGCATAAAAAAAACATAGAATATACCGCATTGTTTTTAAAGCGAAGTGACAGAATCCTAATTAGTTTGCCTACTGATTTTAAAACATGTTAAACTTGAACAGTTTATAAATAATCAGATCACAATTTCTCAGTTTTTATAAGGACATTAATTACTTGAGGCTTGCCTAGGCGTGGGACTATATGCAATCTTAATTCTGGGAGCTATTTACACAATTTGAAGTTATTTCATCCTATAGGCATGCTGATCTAAGTGATGAAGATTATGAGGGTGTTTGGATTGGCTTATAAAAAGTAGCTTTTAAGCTAAAAGCCAAAAGGCATATGTTGGTAATACCCAACTTTTGGCTTTTGGATTATTTTTTTACTTTTTATGCCTAAAAATAAGTGCTTTTAAGCACTTTTTATCATTGTAAAATACCACACAAACTAAAATAGTGCTTAAAAGACAATAAGCACTTAAAGTAAGCCAATCCAAACACCCTCTATAACAGTCGATTTTGTACATATTTATACCAGAACATGATACATGTGTGCAGGGGCCGTTTTAACCAATTTATTTAAGCTACATGTTTCAAGGAAAATGCACATGCAGTCCTAAAAAAGGATCTCTAATGCACATGGAGAAGGTCATTTTATTATGCAACATTAGGAATAACCTAATAATAGGATTGCTAGGTGATTATGACTTGAGCAGAATCAGAGACAAGGCGATGAATTGCATCATGATTTCTAATAAGAGAAAGCAATAAACGTGAATATCCTAAGATAAGATATCTAATGCATAAATTCAACATGGTTTTAATGCAAATAATCATAGCAATCCTAAAGCATGATATCTAATGCATAACATAAACCTAGATCATGATTTCTACCCAGTTTACCCCACATAATCATATAGCTACCCTCCCTTTTTACTAGTTACGCCAATATCTGTTTACAAAGGATTATTACAGACCAGTATTGCATAAATTACATGAATGAAATATAAACTATACTATAGGGAGCTTGAAGCAGGCCCAAAGTAAACCTGGGAGTACCATGCCTTCAATGTAGTCTCAAAATGCCAGGAATTTCATAGCCAATGAGTGTCCAAGTGTGTCAGTGTTCCCAAAGGACCTCAAGGATCCCAGGCAGTGCTCACACCAAGACTTTTCGTAAATAGGGACTGGTTATGTGCAGTGAGGAAGGGACAACCCCAGTGTGCCAGAGTTCAAAGGAATCTCAGGGGATTCCTAGGCAGTACACACACTGGAGGGGCAGAACCTAACGATCTAAGAGTAAAGTGAGAGTGCTTGACTTAGTTTTGAAAGACTTATTGGAAAAACAGTGTGGAGATAACTTTTAAGAGTGAAAAAGATGTTCTAAAATAGACCAGTTTTAAGAAGATGCTAAGAATGAAAACCAAATTTTAGAAGAATACTAAGAACATTTTGAAATATGTTTTGAAGAGATCAAATTGAGCAAACAATCAACCAGTCATAGAATATCCAGATTCATAAACACTTAACAGGCAGATTTCACACAGGGCTGAAAGGGTTGGGAACATATAGAAATCACATTAGAAGGGCACATGAACAGGGTACAGGGTACAAGGAAGGCATATAGGCAACAAGTGCACATGACACTTAGGAGTCTTAGGGACTCAATAGGCTAGCCATCACATGCATTAAGTAACCAACGTGATCAGATAGTTAAGGGATCAAATAGAAATCAATAAACAGGCTGGTCAAGTATTAGATAACCAGGTAGACATGCTAGTTATACATTGAACATGACATAATTTAGACATGCTAGGCATAGAAGTAAACATGGAGACAAGTTGAATTCATAGTCAATAAACTAGTGCAGGAATGGAACACATAGAGTTTGGGTTTCAAAATTTAACTAGAGACATACCAGTTGAAGAAAAGAGTGCAGAATATAAAGTAGGTGTAGTTTCAATATCTAGCCTTGGCTTTCAGCCGGCTAGATCAGAGTTATCACAAGTAGTAGAGAAAGAAAAGAGAGTTTAAGTGTGAGTGTGTCTTCTGAAATTTTTGTTCGTGTCTTGAGAGGTAGAAATAAGAGAGTTTATATACTAGTTCAAGAGTAGAGCAAATAAGGTAAAAGAATCAATAATCAACAATTAAGGGATCAGGAATCCAATCATACAAAGGGTCCAGCGTAGTCTTCCCTTAATTAAGGGCAATTAGCCAACGATAATGACATGATTAATTAAGGAAAGAGGTTCAAATCAGACCAAATAAAGGAGTAAATAATCAGGGGTTTAATTAAGGAAAGAGTCATGTAAAGAATCAGTAAATATACAACAATCAAATAAGGCAAGAACGACAAATTAAGGTCATAATCATAGAAACATGCAAGACTTAGGAGTACAAATTCTTAACAGAGCAAATCAATCAGCCAAATTAACAACAGTTCTGGAAGGAATATATCGATTCCCATAAATAAAAATAGACTAAGTAAAACTTCATAAACACAGAGGAATGAGCCGAAAAAATTGATTCAAAAACCCTAATAGAGATTAATTAGGGCAAAAATAACAGAGCAATGATTTTGAAAAAGAAAAATTGTGTAAGTCCAAGTACAGAGTGAATCAATACGACTAGTAACATTGAAGAACTCAGAATCGAAGTAAAAAGTTAGAAAATCACAGATTCACATAAATCGACCAGGGTTTAAGCAGCCTTTGCATAAATCAGTCAAGAACACTAAAGGATAATCGATTAAACACTTAAAATCAAAAAGACCTTGAGAAAATGACTTATAATGAACCCTAGTTTAGGGAAAAGTCGGAAAATCAGCTGTTACCGAAAAATTTCAAGGAAATCATGTAAGGGTTGCTCGATTCGTCTCAGATCTATACAGACCTGAGAAGATCGGAGATAATAAATTAGGGTTTTTAGAATGTATAACAGATACGAGAACATAGGTCTAGAAAACCATGGATTCATAGCAAAATAAGATAGGTTTCTTACTCATTGTCGAGCAAACGACCTGAAAGAGGCAAATAAATCAAAGGTGCAAACCAGACCGCCTAGGTCCCTTGAGATCTTCTCAAGGGTCTAGGAAATTGATGTACCATAGCAAGAAGGAGGCCGGTATAGGCCTGAGATGACAACGAAACTCCATAGAATGGAGGTATAAGCCGGTGACGACGCTTGAAGATTAGGGTTTAGATAGAGAGCGTTTGAGAGAAGAGAGAGGATGACGGCGGAGGGATAGGAGAGAAATGAGAGGGTTTAGGGGGGGGGGGGGGTCATAGGTTTAATTATAGTAGGGGGAATCTGAACCGTTGATAAAAAATGATCAACGACTAGGATTTTCTAGGGTATTGGGTCGTGCAGGTTAAGGTTTGGGCCTAAGGGATTGGGCCAAATTATAAGGGGTTTTGGGCTGGTCTTTTTGGATTAAATTTGAAAATAAAAGGGGTTATTTGTTAAATACCCAAACAATTGAATAAAATTAATTTATAAAATAATTAACTAATTATAGAAAATGATTTTCATGCATAGAAATATTTTTAAAAAATATTTATTCAGTATTTTAATAATACAATGGACCAATTTTGGTAAAATAATGCAATAATGTATGCATGGGCTACAATTGCAAAGTCATTGCAATTGTAACCAAAAAGTGACAATCTGACCTTTTATGAAATAACTTGAACTTAATAGGACTATAAATAGTAATATTAAATCAAGAAATGTTTAAAAATCATTTGTGATGCAATTTTGTAATTATTTATATGAATAAATATTGAGATAAATTAATTTAAAAAATATAAAAATTATGGAAAAATACCAATTGATGCAAATGCATAGTTTTAAAGGTATATATGCATTTCAAAGTATTGTAGGAAAAATTGGGTATCAACAGCCATCAACCTGAACGAAAGGTATACCTGGGCACGGGGCTAACCCCCGAGCTCAGGAACTAACTTATTCGTTTCCTTAACGCTAACATGGATTGCTTTGCTTGGTCCCATCTGGATATGACAGGTATCCCACCGGAAATCACTACCCATCGATTAATCCTGAACCCGAAGTTCAGTCGAGTAAAGCGAAAAAGAAGGCCCAGTCCGAGGTTAAGCATGCATTCATCAAGGACGAGGAAATCAAACTTCTCAAAATAGGGTCCATTCGGGAAGTAAGATATCCCGAATGGTTAGAAAACATAGCGGTAGTCCCTAAGAAGAGAAATAAACTTAGATTGTGCATAGATTATAAAGACTTGAACAAAGCATGCCCTAAAGATTTTTTCCCTTTGTCGAATATCGATCGTATGATCGATGCCACGGTCGGCCATCAGATTCTCAGTTTTCTCGATGCCTACTCTAGGTACAACTAAATGCAGATGAACCCGGAGGATCAGGAAAATACTTCATTTATCACTTAATACGGCACCTCCTATTATAATGTAATGCCGTTCAGACTAAAAAATGCTGGTGCAACTATTCAATGCCTAGTAAATCAAATGTTCAAAGAACAAATTGGAAAATCAATGGAGGTTTGTATTGATGACATGTTAGTTAAGTAAATGCGAGCAGAGGACCATTTGAAAAATTTGCAGAAGACTTTCGATATACTGAGAAAGTACAACATGAAGCTCAACCCAAAAAAGTGTGCGTTCGGTGTCGGCTCGGGCAAGTTCCTCAGCTTCATGGTATCAAATTGGGGAATGGATATCAACCCCGATAAAATCAAAGCCATCGAGGATATCTTGTTCGTAGATAATGTCAAGGTCGTACAAAGGCTAACGGGGCACATAGCTGCCCTAGGGCGATTCATTTCAAGGTCTTTGGATATGAGTCACCGATTCTTCTCACTACTTAAGAAGAAGAGTAGCTTTGCATGGACTATGGAATACCAACAGTCCTTGGAGTAACTAAAACGATACCTATCGAGACCCCCACTACTTTACACCCTAAAAGCGGACGAGCAACTCTACTTGTACTTGGTAGTTTAAAAAATAACGGTAAGTGGAATCCTAGTCCGAGAAGAACAAGGTACACAATTCCCTATTTATTATGTTTGTCGGACCTTAAGTGAAGCCGAAACCATATATCCATACTTAGAAATATTAGTGCTTGCTTTAATAAGTACCTCTAGGAAATTAAAACCGTATTTCCATTGTCATCCAATATGTGTTGTAACTACCTATCTTCTTCGCAATATTTTGCACAAACCCGAAATTTCTGGTCAATTGGCCATATTGGTCGTTGAGATCTGTGGGTACGATATCGAGTATCGACCCCGAACGAACATCAAGTCTCAAATCATGGCAGACTTCGTGTCTGATTTTACGCTAGCCCTCATACTCGAGGTCGAAAGAGAACTGTTATTAAATCGGGTACATCATCGGGGGTGTGGGCCCTCTTCACGGACGGCGTTGCGAATGAGATGGGGTCCGGGCTGGTATCGTTCTAAAACCACCCACGGGTAATATTATTAGACAATCTATCAGAACTTTAAAATTAACTATCAATGAGGCCGAGTATGAGGCCATGATTGCAGGTCTCGAGTTGGCTAAAATCTTGGGGGCAGAGGTCATCGAGGAAAAATGTGATTCCCTCCTCGTGGTAAACCAAGTTAACAGGATTTTCGAGGTCCGAGAAGATCGAATGCAGAGGTACTTGGATAAACTACAGGTAACTCTACATCGATTTAAAGATTGGACCTTACAACATGTACCTTGAGAGCAGAACAACGAGGCCGACGCTCTTGCAAACTTAGGGTCATCGATCGAAGATGACGAACTTAACTCGGGGACTGTCGTACAACTCATGAGATCAGTAATCGAAGAAGGCCACACCGAAATAAACTCTACAAGTTTGACCTGGGATTAGAGAAAAAAGTACATAGAATACCTAAAGAACGAGAAGCTTCCATCGGGAGCTCTACGTACAAAGGCAACACGGTTCACTTTGTCCGAAGATGGAACACTATTTAGAAGGATGTTTGATGGACCATTGGCATTATGTTTTGGACTGGGAGATACCGATTACGTCCTACGGGAAGTTCACAAAGGCACTTGTGGAAACCATTTCGGTAACGAATCATTGGTTCACAAAGTTATTAGAGCAGAGTACTACTGGATCGATAAAAATGAGTTCATTCAAAAGTGCGAAAAATGTCAAAGGCATGCGCCAAAGATTCACCAGCCTGTAGAGCATCTCAACTCGGTCTTATCCCCATGACCGTTCATGAAATGGGGAATGGATATCATCGACCCTCTCCCATCGGCCCCAAGTAAAGCTCAGTTTATTTTATTCATGAATGGCTATTTTTCTAACTGGGTTGAAGCACAGGCTTTCGATAAAGTTAGAGGAAAGGAAGTCATAGACTTCATTTGGGAACATATCATATTGCGATTCGGGATGCCTCCCAAGATTGTGTGTGATAATGGAAAGCAATTCAACAACAGGAAAGTGACTAAATTTCTCGGGAATCACAAGATAAAATGAATTTTGTCGATACCTTATCATCCTAGCAGGAACTGACAAGCCGAATCGACCAACAAAACCATTATTTAAAATCTTGAAAAGAGATTGACCAACGGCAAAGGAAAGTGGAGAGAGATACTGCCCGAGGTATTTTAGGCATACCGCACAACGTCGAAGTCTAGTACGGGGACAACGCCGTTCTCTTTAGTCTTTAGTGCCGAAGCTCTTATTCTGGTCAAGTTCGGGGAACCTAGCCTCAGGTTCCGATATGCAACAGAAGAATCGAATCACGAGGCCATGAATACGAGCCTAGAGTTGTTGGACAAAAGATGCGAAGCTGGCCTCATTCGATTGGCCGTACAAAAACAGCGGATCGAAAGGTACTACAATCGAAGAGCCAATCTTTGACATTTTAACATCGGGGACTTGGTGCTAAGAAAAGTCACCCTCAACACCCAAAATGCTAATGAAGGAAAACTGGGTCCAAACTGGGAGGGACTGTAACAGGTCCGAGACATCATCGGAAGAGGATCCTACAATCTTGGCACGATAAACATCGAACGATTACCAAACAATTGGAACGTATCGCTCCTAAAACGATACTACAGCTAAGGTACGACCCTTCCATTTTCATTCATATTTTAAACTAACCATTGCAGGTGTTCGATCAGGAACGACGAAGGATTCTTCAACACGAAGTCTTTAGGTATGAAAGCACGCATTGCGCTCTTTTTCCCTTAGACCGGTTTTGTCCCAAATGGGTTTTCCGGTGAGATTTTTAAGGAGGCAACCATTGATCGTGCTAACTTAGAACAATTCAACAGTATCCGAGGATTATTTACAATTGACCTCGAATACTGGGGGGGGGGGGGGGGGACTTCTCTTACCATCAAATTTTTGTAC
>ML293894.1:10063-67856 GCA_005239495.1 Nicotiana undulata | reverse complement strand
GGGGGGGGGGGGGGGGCATTTCCCTCGAATGTCAACTTTGTGACAGCAGGGTCTCGATAGGTGAATTTTTTAAGGGCCAAACGGTCGAATGAACCATGCCTATATAGGTTGCTCGAGCACTGACACCTAACTTGCAAGTATGTATAATCATTCATTAATAGAAGTACTTTTCTTTGCCGATATCTCATGCCTTTGGAAAAAATTTCTACTTTACAATTTTATACTCTCGGTATATTGTGCAAACAAGCTTAAGGGCCGATCATAACTAGGGTTCGAACAACTACCCACGCTCGGGGAGTTCCATCCGAAAAATAGACGAGATCAATTTGTTAAAACTTCAAGATCATAAGACCTTAAAGGTAACCCTCGATTTTTTAAGGCCACGACCACCCCACTCGGGGACTGATACTTCGGGGAAGATGGAAGTGAAATGGGAATATAAGCCCAAGAGGCAATTCTCGAATTTAAAAGGCTACGGCAAAATTAGTATGGTTCGGAGACGCCCAAATTCCATAATAAAATAGGCCTTCGAATATTTTCAAAACCGATTAATAAGTCTACCCTCGGAAAAATTATAAAGGGATTCGATAATATCAAGCCTTGAAAACTCTAAATGAGTATAAACTTGTTCGAACTCTCTGTCAATTCCTTATTTCATGCTATGGCATTACAGATTTTACAAGTACAAATGATGAAAAATCTTTTCGTGCCGAAAAAAGGGGAGAAAGCCATAAACATTTCCTTTTTACAAAGGCCATATAGGCCTAGTACAAAAGGCCGAAGGGCTACTTTAGCTTTGAGTTCGAGAGACTGTCCCCGCTCAAACAAAAACCAAAGGGTTACCTCACCTATTGTTCGAGCAAGCACTCACTCGAACATAAAGGCTATGAAAGTTTGGTTTGGATCTAATTACTGAAACTCTAGACTTAAGAATGCAATTTCATAAGGCAAAAATAAAACAAAGATTCACAAGACAAGACAGAAAGGAAGAAAATTTTTCTATATATCAAAAGGTTATTTACAAGGGCAGCACGACCACGAAAAATAGCCACGGAAAGGGTCCTCCTCTCCATGGGATCCTTCTACATAATAAGTCTTCACGGCTCGAGCCTACGAAATCATTTCCTCGGAGAATGAAGGAAACGATGGGGAATCTCCGATCTCTATTGGCCCAAGTGGATCTTTTGGGGCATTCTCTCTGTCTCGAGTAATATCGAGCCCGGCCGTCGCAAAAACATCCACCACCTCCTCAAAGGCCTTCTCACTTCGAGGTGAGACACCTTCGGCCTTAGCCGGCTTAGGGACTTCGGCCAAATCTTCTCCCGATACCCCACCAGCTCAGGGTAGAATGTTTTTGGCTCCTACCGACATAGTGGGCTTTTGAGCCTTAGTTTTTTCCCCTACTCGGGCCACAAGCCCGGAATCGTCTTTTCTTTCTTCTTCTTCTTCTACCTTCCCCCTTAGAAGTTGGGCTAACTCCGAAGAAAGGGGGATGACATTCCTTTTAGGCTTACGAGCCGCTCTCTTTGTAGGCTCTTGCCTTTGGGGGTAGAGGTCCTTTTCCTCTTGCTCTCCTTTGCCGTATTCGGGATAGGGAGTGAGGCTTCTTCATCACTGGACGGGGGCTTCATTGTTGCATCTTTCCCAAGACCTGCAAAAAAGGGAAATCGCGTAAGCTCGAACATGCATTTTAATAATGACCAAATCATCAAATACGGGAATGAGGCTTACCATGATTTTTAGACTCCCACTGGCATAGATCGCACCATGCATGCTCGACTTATGTTGATGTCGAGACTAGGCTCCTAACCCTTCTCTCAAGATGAGGGACCGCACCCGGCATCCAGGCAGCAGCTACACCGGGAAGAAATACTGATAAGGAAAGATGAAGAAATAGAAATGACAAACAGAAACTACAGACGGAGTCATACTTACGTTTCATATTCCATCTCTCGGGAAATAGCATTTTCTCAGTGGGAATCAGGTCTGTGGTCTTCACTCGGACGAATCGGCCTATCTAACCTTGATCTTTGTCTTCGTCTATGTTCGAGATGAGTGTCTTGATGGCCTGGAGATGAAGTTTTATTAGTCTACCTCGATAAAGCTGAGGGCTGTACAATCTTATCAGATGATCGAGGGTGAAAAGAAGCTCGTCGATCTTGCTCGCGAAGAAATGGAGCAGTATCACAATCCTCCAAAAGGAGAGGTAAATTTGGGCGAGGGTCGCTTGATACTTCTTGCAGAAGTCTATGATGACCGGATCGAGGGGACCCAACGCGAAAGGGTAAGTGTAAACATTCAAGAACCTTTCCACGTGGGTAGTGCCGATATCACAACCTTTTTATTTTCTCAGTTGCAGTCCTTCTTCACTTGGTTAAGGAAACTCTTGAATATCGAGCATATGTATCTCGATACTAGTTCGCATCGACTGGGGACCAATGAGATTTTCTCGATTTTAAAGTTGGAACTGATGACACACCCTCCGGGAACACACTACTCAGGGCATGTCAAGCCGTTGTTTTCTCGCCGGCCGGCCGAGACGAGGAAGCAGTTTCTTTTTTTGGATCAATTTTTGACGTCTTCACCATTTAGTTTTTGAGGGAAAAGAATAATGAAGATGGTAATATTTGGTGTTTTAGAAGGGATCAACAATGGAACTCAAAGACCTGAAGATAAGAAGCTTGTATAATGCAAAGAAGTTTGAAAATTAGAGTAGAAGACATTGAAAGTAAAGTTTGAAAGAATGGAAAAAGGGCCTTTTTATTGGTTTCACAGCGACGGTTCAAAGCTGGTAGTGGCCGACCATTGACTGACACATTAAATGCTTGGGGAACTGTACTGACGGGATGTTTCGGTCACTTCTTTAGCTTACGTCACGGTGTTGATACCCAATTTGTTCCTATAATATTTTTTTTTCAAAATGTATATATACCTTAAAAACTATGCATTAGCATCAATTGATATTTTTTTTTATAATTTCTGCATTTTTAAGGATTTTAATTAATTTATCCCAGTATTTTTATTTATATAAATAATTGCTAATTGCATCACAAATGAATTTATAACATTTTCATGGATTAATTCTACTATATACCTCTACTAAGCTTAAATTATTTCATAAGTAGCCACATTTGCATTTTTGGTTATAATTGCAATAACTTTGCAATTATAGCCCATGCATGCATTATTACATTATTTTACCAAAAAATAGCTTGTTGTATTTTTAAAATATTGAGTAATCATTATAAAACATTTCTATGCATGAAAATCATTTTTGTAACCTGTTAATTATCTTTTATAAATTATTTTTAGCAATTAATTAGGTATTAAACAAATAGCCTCTTAATTCCTTTAATATTTTCGGACCTAACCCCTTAATACCAGCCCAATTCACCCTAAGCCCAGTTTGCACCTACCCGACCCAAACCCCCATCAAATCGTGGCCGTTGATCTTTTAATCAACGATCCACAATAAATCTTACCATATTAATCTCTAACCCAACCCTAAACCCCTTCATTCCTCTTAGACCGCCGTCACTAGTTCCCTAACCTCTCCAATTCTCTCTCGACTCACCCCTAACGCTAATCGCCATCACCGGTGAAAAGCTCTTGTCTATGGAGATTCTGAGTATTCTCCAACCATTGCCAACCGTGTATGTTTCCTGGCTGTTTGATTTCATGGATCCTTAGAAGAATATCATGGAGATTCAACCTAATTCTTGCCTAAAACTTGTTTACTGGCATGTCTAAGGCCATTCTTGTTTGTGAGTACAAAACTCCTCCTATTTTACTTTGAATCCATGGGTTTTTGACCGGGTTTCTTTATCTCTACTGTTTCTAAAAACCCTAGTTTCACTAGTCTTCGAATCTGTTCAGATCTTTGTAGATCTGAAATGATTCGAGTACTATCTGGTGTTTTCCTTTGAAAATCACTTGTTTAGTTAATTGCTTAGATTTTATTCACTCTTTCTGGAATTATGGTTCGTCCCAGACTTTCCTTCAAAAGTTTTTTCTAACTTTTCAGTGTTTAAACCAAGTGTTCTTCACTATCTTGACTAATTCTCGTAAAAACCCCAAATATTTCTGTGTGTTATACTGATTTCTTTAATTTTGTTTCAATATTGTATTTATTTCTATGAACCAGTCGTATTAACTTATTTTATTTAGGGGTTTGAATGATTTTCCTATTAAATCCAGTATTCTTTGGGATTTTTTGCTTAATTGATTTCTATTAAGGATTCGAACCAGTGTTCATGTTAAATCCAGTATTCTGTGAGATTTTACTTAATTGATTTCTATCTAGGGAATTTGAATAACTCTTTCCTGTTAAAATCAGTGTTTTCCGGAATTCTTACTTGTTTCCCTATTTTGACTAATTATACTTGCCAAAATTAGTTATCAATAATTTGGGGATTTTATTGACTCCCTATATGGTATGATTTTGATTTATTACCTTAATTAGACCCCAATTCTGACCGTTATTTGACTATCCTCAATTAAAGAGGTGTTTTACGGATTCCTCAATTGGAATTGATTCCATAATTGGTTGATTACTTTTAATTGATTGTACTGTGATTATCTTTACCTTGTTTGTTTTACTCCCTACGTGCTATATATACACTCTCATTCTGCCTCTTCAGAACACGAACAACAGTTAAAACACACACACACACACATAAACTTTACTCTCATCTCTTTTTATGCTACTTGTGTTCATTGGCTGTCTAGCCGGCTGAAAGCCAAGGCTAGACTGTTGAATCCTGCCTACTTTATCTTCTGTTTTGTTTCCTTAACTAGTATGTTTCTACTCCTATTGTCGTTCATTATACTATGAAGTTAAAATATGTGATGCTCTTTGTTGCTTTATTTCTGTTAAGGCCATGTCTCTTATGTACTAGTGTAACTACTGCGTGGTTAACTCTGTTTACTGCTTTGATCAACATGTTTAAGCTTCACTCTTTCTTGTTTATTGCTTTAATCACCATGTTTACTCCAGTGTGAGTACTTCCATCTTTTCTGTTTACATCCTTCAACCAGCATGCTTACTTGGTGTCTCAGATTCCTATTTTATCTAATTGACTTCAATTGGCATGACTAATTCTGTGTAATTAAACCCCTGTCCCCCCTAGCATGACCATTCCTACATTTAGCCTCTATGTTTTACTGTTTATTGTTGCTGGTTAACATAACTCCTTCAGCACCAAGTATGACTGATAGACTTTGTATTTCCTGTTAAGACTCTAAATCAGTAGTCTATGAATGCTATGAATTTGGTTATTGTGGAATGTCAATCAACCCCTGCCTATTCCATGTACCTGTTGCTCAATATGCTCTCACTTCCATCCTGTTTTATGTGTTTCTGATTTAAGCTTCTTGTGTTCCCAACCCCTACTCCCTTTGTGTAACTGTTTGTTCTCAACATGTCATCTGTTTACCTATACTTAATTAACAAACTAAGTTGAATCCGGGCAATATGAAGCTTTGTGGCTGTGTTCCTACTTGCTGTTGATTGTTGAATCTTTCTTTTCTCATAATGTTTTCAAACTGTTTTCTCTCTTAATGTTTTACTTCTAAAATTATTTCCATTCCTAAAGTATTTTCACATTTTAAACAATTTAACTTCTGGTGTGTTTTCTTAGAATTATTCCTACTCTTTCAAGAACTCTCACTCCTACTCTTAGAATACTTAGGATTCCGCCCCTCCAGTGTGTGTACTGCCTAGGAATCCATGAGATTCCTCCGAACTCTGGCCCACTGGGGCTGGCCCTTCCACACTGCACAAAAGTTGCTTCTCTTTAGAAGATCTTGGTGTGAGCATTGCCCGGGGTCCCTTAGGCCCTTTGGGAACTTTGACACACCAGGATACTCTCTCTTGGACACTATGAGACTATGGCACTTTGGACTGTTTGAAGGCCTGGTTTTTCCAGGTTTACTTTGGGCCTATTTAGGCTCCCTATAGCATAGCTTTGCTTATTCTGTAATTCATTTGTTATATGGTCTGTAATAATAATTCTTGTAAGGAGATATTGGGGATATTAGTAAAAATGGAGGGATCTTTTTATAATTTTTGTGGGTATACCGGGTAGAAATCATGCCCTTAGGATTATTATGACTATTTTCTTGCATTAGAAATCATGTTCTTAGGATGACTATTTGCTTACATTAGAACCATGCTCTTAAGATTGTTTGGCATACTAGATAACATGTTTATAGGTGCATTATGCCTAAAATTCTGCTTCTGCATGATCATGTCCTCTTAGAAATTCTATCACTAAGCTGCTACTAATCCCCCCTAATAAAAATGTTCATTCTTTTATATGCATTAGGAATCATCCTTTAGGACTTCTATTGCATTCACTTTAATACCACGCCTACATCGTATAAAATCAGTAACTACCATGTCTATAAGTTTAAAAGAAGTCCCCAACACCTTGATATCATGTTATAGAGATACATGTGTATAAAACCAGTTCTGTAATGTTCAGCACCTAAACAACATGTTCATAGGACATAATGAACTCAAACTGCTTATTTTAAATCGATTATTAAAACTCTATTTATAATTAGATATCATGCTTATAAGGTATCTCATATCCACACATAGGAAAGCCTTTAGGTAATTAAACTCTTGTAAAAAATTGTAAAACAGTGCTTTGTTTAATTATTTGTGAATTGCCCAGATTCAGCAGGTCCTAAAAGTCAGTAGGCAAACGGATTAGGTCCCCACTGCCTCGTTTTAATAAGATATTGCATATAGTCTGTTTTCATTTAGATATCCTGCCTTAGCACTTATGAAACGTCTTAAATCCTATTGTTTGAGACGTGCAAATTACTTACTTATTTGCGGAGGTAAAATTTAGCACCCTTTAATTGTTCCTTTATGTGAATGTCCTATTGTTTCTGCTTGTCGCCTAGATTTTTGTCACGACCCAAACTGATGGGCCACAACGGGTACCCGGTACCTTACTCTACCAAGTACTAACGTAATGTATCTTTCTTATTCCATTATCATATACTCGTGACATACGGGCCTAATAGGCCAATATAATCATTTAAAAACTCTAAACATAGGCTGACAAGGCCATACAAGTAATCGAATACATGACATCTGTTTACAAGCCTCTAAGAGTACATAAGTATCATAAAGGTTGGGACTGAGCCCCGCCATACTAATCAATACATGTCCTAATTATACTGACCAAATAAGCAACTCCGGAGCAAATGGAGCGCACCCACATCTTCTGCTGAGCTGATAGCCTACTTGGAGGGGTTCTCGACCTGTCTATTAGAACCTGCAGGCATGAAACGCAGTGTCCCCACGAAAAAGGAACGTTAGTACGAATAGTGTACCGAGTATGTAAGGCAGTATACCGAAAGCTGAAAATGAATTGATAATATAATAACTGCAGGTAGCTGGAAGTCAAAGATAATCTGATGATATGCTTACCTGACTGACTCAATTCTCTCAATATAATAAGTAAAATAGTTGTCCGACCCTATAAGGCTCGGTATATATATATATATATATATATATAACTGCTCTGCCATAGTAGGCTCGCTCATAGGCGCTTGGCCATACTAGGCTCTGTATCTCGACCAACTGGGCTCGCTCATAGGCGCTCGACCACAGTAGGTTCGGTATATAACTTACCATCTGATCAGAGGTTGCCCAATAAGAGCCTGCCCATCGATTATAGCTTGATGGTAATGAAAATACTTTAATACTCTATATATAAACTCTCTGCTCTCTTGACTGAAATAAGGAAATACTCAATTGAATATGAGTCCCGATAAGGAGAACACTGTATCTTACAAACTAGAAACATATACGTGAATTTTGGGATATGAATTGTTCAATATGCCTCGTTATCAAACTTGTGTAATGACGAGATCATGCCAAAATGAAAGAAGGACTTATCATTAACATACCTGAGTAGGAAAAAATCCGTATAATATTCTTGGGAAAGGTTGTACCGTGCTCTCTTAGAATCACAAAACCCCGTTATGATTACACAATGTAACTTCACGTGAATTCCCTTGCTGAAGCAATCACGTTTTCCATCTCATATACTTGTGAATTTGAGACTTTTATGGCTTACCAAGATTCCTTCCAATGGTGCCATAATTGTTTCCTATTTTCTAAGTTATATCAATCTTATGTGAGATTCCAGCAGTGATCAAAGACCTTGAGATTAACTTGGCAACTTCTTCATATTGTTCCTTCTGAACTAGTGGAAAACAGTGCATTTGATGGGAGCCACAAGTGGTGGAAAGTGGAACACATGTAGTTTCTCATCTCTCCCTTTACTTAGCCTTGTGTAAAATGAACGTTCATAAAGACATCATATTATCCTCCCAATTTCAAATGCGCTCAATCACTGAAGGTGTAAACACCCTTTTGTGGCTTTCCATCAACATGATATAATGTAGTTATCACTCCAAATATTGCCACCTTTACAAAGTGAATTAAGTGTCATCAAATATAAGATATACTGCTGCGCCGTCACTCTTTCAATCTTTATCCAAAGTCTTTTTTTTATTTATAAATTAAGTTAATTAGGTAACATTCCACTACCCGGTAATTAATCAATTACCTGCATAATTAAGAATTGTCTCAAATTACTTAAAATACTACTCATGTTAACACATCTTATACATCATATCATCGTGGTCATGTGGTACCTTGTATGACACTAGTCCATAAATACCGAGTATTTTAGCTCGAGCCATATTTTATCCCATATGTCAAACTTGGACGAAAATTCATTTTCTTTGACTTGCTTCCCCTCTCACCTTCACGAATTTACTCATCACTTGTTTGAAATAGCATAATCCTTATAATCTCCAAATAATATTTTTCTTGGACTGATGTCAATTACCCTACGACAAATTCAATGTACAATACTATAGGGTGTAACATCGTCGTAATTTAATACTACGAAGCATAACATCATCGTAATGTAATACTGCAAGATGTAACATCATCGTAATATTGCGGGGCGTAACAATTTTCTCCTTTTAAGCACGTTAGGAAAGTCTAGAACTGCCTTAATTAGAGGTCCTAAACACCTCCAGGGCCATAAGGAAGGGACACGTAATGCACGCATAGAGTACGCTTAATTAGAATATCTTATATAACCACTAAGGGGAGGGTAATTGGGTAGTAAAAGGATATGATGACATGTGCGCTAATGCCACGTGTAACCCTTCTAGTTGAGGAAGGTTTACCGGGTATTGCACAGTGGTGATCCTATAAGTTAATAAACCTAGGACTTCTCTTTTTCCTTTTTTTATATAATCCATATATGCTTAAACTGCTTTATTTGCTTAATGACTAATTCACAACATGAGATTGGCCGGGACCCACCGTTGAGGACCTCGAGGAGTGCCTAACAGTAAAGACCCGTAAAATTTTCATGTCTAAAATAATGCCCGAATGGGTCCTTATGTTCGGACCTTTAGGATTGAAAAGTACCCCAAGACCTAAAAGATAAAATTTTCCAAAATTGCGCAGATCTGCGGTCCACTATGCGATCGCAAATCAGTTATGCGGACCGCATAGTGGTCGCATACCTGGACAGCCTTCTGTCCAATTCACTTGCAGCTATGCGGCCCAAGATGCAATCGCATTTTGGGAATGCGGACCGCATAGTGGTCGCATACCTGGACAGCCTTCTGTCCAATTTGAGGACAGCTATGCGGCCCAAGATGCAATCGCATTTTGGGAATGCGGACCGCATAGCTGTCGTATCCTTGCACCTCCATTTTCGCGGAGAAGGTTATGCGACGCATTATGCGATCGCATAACATGTATGCGGGCCACATAGTGGTCGCATACCTGGGCCGTCCGGCCTTATTTTTGGCCCATTTCAGGGCCAACTATGCGACAGGAATGCGGACCGCATAGCAGGAATGCGATCGCATTCCTGACCGCATTCCTGCTTGGCTCTTTAATTTCTAAATTTCACACCTGACCCCCAGCTTAATAAAACACCCCTCCCCTTCATTTTTAACATGCATCTGATCAAAATAGAGTGAAGTGAGAGTGGGTTCTAGAGAGAGAAGTCCCCATCTTCCCCAAATTGATTCTTCAAACGTCACTCAGGCCCGGAAACTATCAAGTAATCTTCATCTTCTTCACTCTAAGAGGTAAGTCCCCACACCATTTCCCTTTAATTCTAAGATTTTAGTTAGAATGAAGCACACATAGGTTGGTTCTTGACTATAAAAGATAAGACTTGCATTCATGTGATTAATATTCCATGACCTAGTAAAAGAAACTAGTTAGAGTAATCTTTCACTAAAAAGGGGATTAATTAATCAAAGGGACCCCATAGTGTTTGATTAAATGCCTAAATGAGCTGAGTTATGTTCATGGTTCCAAATTTCTAAGTGAAATATGTCGCATTGTGGAATAGATTGACGGTGCCTGACTGTCCGGTGATTTGTGATAAAAACTAAAAGGGAATTCCGATTCGAGGTATGTATGGCTAACTTTAATCTTCGTAGAGTCACCTTGTTGGTGTCCGAGCATTTAGTATGAGTTTCTTGCTGAGTACATGTGAATTGATTGTTCTGAAGTATTGAGGTGTAAGATTTCATTCTCTGATTCTCTTAGTCGATTATCATGTTAATTGAATTTGTGAAAGATGATTTCTTTGTGATTACTCTATCATGTGCAAGGTTCGTTAAGTGCTTGAATATGTTGGTATAAAAGAATGGTAAAGAACCCAAATGTGTGAATGTATCTAAGTGCTAAGGGATGTGTAACAAGTGATGAAAAGGAGTTGTGAATTGATTTAATCGAACTAAATGACCATGGCAATATCGGATATGACTCACTGTTTGGCAAGGTTTATTGTGGCTTGACTTCGTACGGATTGTTGGTTGTAATGAATTTATATTCTTGATTAACGAGAATCTTTGTGATTTAATTAAAGGTTGATAAAGACTATTGTGAACACATGATTGATTGGTTGTTATGAAATTGTACTCTTCATGATATGAAGCCTTGTGATTGAATTGTGGGCTATTATTGTTGCTATGAAATGTGATTGTCCGGTGGGATCGGGTTGCACACCGCAACACGAAGTAATAAGGGTGGAATGTGAATTGCACGGTGGGATCAGGTTTCACGCCGCAACAGAATGTAATAAGACTGAAAGGTGATTATCCGGTGGGATCGGGTTGCGCGCCGCAACAGGAGTAATAAGGGTGGAATGATGAGAAGGAATAAGGGTGGAATATGATTGTGTTGAAATAAGAATCTGTGAAACTCTCAATTGTATTTGTTTCCTTATCTATGTGCACTATTTGTTAGTTTCTTTAAGTTGTCTCCTATCTGTGTATTGTTTGATTTTACTTAGAGTAAAGTTTGTTCATACATACTAGTACTATTCAATGGTACTAACGTCCCTTTTGTCGGGGGCGCTACATCTTTTATATGGATGTAGGTGGTTCCATAGCAGGTAGCTCAGCCCGCCGTTAGTGGTGCCTCCTCTTCATCTCTTCAGTAGTTCTGGTGAGCCCCATTTCCTCTCGGGGCCGTGTGTGGATTGTACCATTCTCTTTTGCTTATGATGTAAAAGGTATAGCCGAAGCCTTGTTGCCGGCGAGTTTATGTAAAACTCCTAGTACTCTTAGAGGCTCCGTAGACACTGTGTGGGTTGTATATATATGTATATTTTGGGCGGTAGTCGTACTCACTCATAATTGTGGATCGCAAATCAAAAAGGTTGTATGTAACTTGTATGTTTTGGATTATCTATTGTTGAAAGTTAAAAGAGGAAAAATGGAATCATGTTGTAAATTGTACTTTGGATCTAAATTGTCTAACTCACATGGAATAATGTATGTTATGAACACGGGGTAATATGTTGGGTAGGAAAGGCAAATCAGGTCCGCTTGACTGGGTTCATCCGGTTAGGCGCCGGTCTCGTCCCTCGATTTTGGGGCGTGACACTAACACCTTCCCCTCAAGGTAATTTCAAGCCTTTACCCAATCTATGGTAACGCAAATCAGTTTATATGAGTTACTTGCATTAGGTTCCCTAACGCACCTTAAATCCGTTAGGTGGAGACTCTTCAATTTCTATACCCCTTTCCCTAAAGGAAATGAGTTGTCCTAGAGAATGTCAAAACCCCGACTCCGATAAAAATAGGAAAAAGGGGGCGCGACAGCATGGTGACTCTGCTGGGAATTCTAGCCTTTTACCATAACAAATTTGCTGTGTGAATTAATCTAAAACATGCCTTATTTTGTTAATACTTGCGCACCCTTTCCCTTTCCCTTTACGTGAACTTAACTGTTTATTTTCAAGTATTTATTTCCTTAATACGAAATTGACTTGTTTCTTTGTTTTCCTTCTTAACGTCTTTCAATTATAAATACTGTATTTATTGCTTTTCTAACGTGCAAATACATGACAACATGCTATTTACTGCTGGATAAATCATGCTCGACATCATATTCCACGCATGCCTAATCAATCCTATAGCAACACTTGATGAGTGGTTGCGCCCTTCCAATATATCACCCTTTAAATTCGGAAAGGCTTATTTGCGGTAAAACTAGTCGATCAACAGTGCAATCGAAGGTTACGTGCCTTTCCCCCTCAAGTGTCCTCTTGAGGGTACCAGTCTAGACCCCCATAGTAACCTTACTCTTATTATAACTATACATGCATCATGGTCGAACCTACTCGGGTTAATATGTTGTCCACATAATAACCCTTTAAGACGAGCCTTATCCAAAGTCCGCCGGGGCTTTCATAATCCCAACGGACACAACCACGTTCTGTGCATTAATTTGGAGAAATAAATTCCAATATACTAATCATGAATGTATAAATAGTCAAATCAGGTGGGGGAAAAGGGCCTAACCTTATTTTGTTTGCAGAAAATGAGGCACGAGGTCCCCAGATTCGGCATGGTCAGCAGCATACTACCACTGCTACTAGACTGGTGGGAAGATCTTCCCTCGAGTGATAAGAAACATGTGAAGAAAATAATAGGAAACTTGCCATCCCTGTTAGACATACAACCGAACAACATGCTAATTCAAGATGCAACTTTATTATGGGACAATGAAAGGGTTGTGTTTCATTTTGGGGACATAGAAATGACCCCACTCCTAGAAGAATTGGCGGATTTGCTGGACTAACTTGGGACAACCCTGGGATTTTAGTACCCGAAAATTGCACTGGTAAGGGGTTTCTAAAGATGATGGTCTAAAGAAGAATGCTGATCTAGAGTGTTTGAATAAGTCCTATATACCCTTTGACTACTTGTACGAGAGATACGGTCATAGCAAGTCTTACCGTATGTTTCATGATGAGTTTTCCATCACTTCTCTGGGTCACATCCATCTCAAGGTTTTCGTGTTCATTGTATGCTTCTTGGGTCTGAAAGTGTTCCCGATGAAGAGGGAAGGAATCCACACTAGACTGGCCGTGGTTACCAAGACCTTAATGGAGGGAATCGAGGGACAGACCTACACTATAGTCCATATGATCATAGCAGACATCTACCGGGATCTGGACCGTTGCCAAATAGGGTTCAAACACTTTGAGGGTTGTAATCTGCTGCTACAACTGTGGTTATTAGAGCATCTCCAAAAGGGTCAGTACCGCTAGGAGTTTCCGCGAAGGGCTTGGAACGATCATATTGCCTTCCATCACCCTAAGCGAATGACTTATATTCCAGACAAGTTTGCTCAACCGGAAAGTGCTAAAGAATGGGTAGAGTTCTTCGACCATTTGACAGAAGAGCAAGTCTAGTGGATTGTTTAAATGGCTCCCAACTGATGAGTTCATCATCAGGTCCAGGGACGCTCCTCACCTAGTGTTGATCGGGTTAAGGGGAATACACCCCTATGTCCCCATCACGGTTATTAGGCAAGCAAGAAGGAAGCAGGTCATACCACGTGTTGCAAAGATGAGCCATTTCATAGCAGACTTTCAAGATGACGACGTCCCTTACAGGTGCCAAGCTCAGCATATGTGGCACTGCAAGATCATTGTAGATAAAAACATCATCGAGCCAGACATGTATCATGCAGGGTGTGAACTCTTCTACCCGGCATGGTTAGAGGACAACCTAGATGGGATAGTGAAGCGAGGAAATGGTCAAGGAAAAAGGGTCATAGATGAAGATGCTGAGGCCCAAGTCAAATACCACAGACTGCACAAGAAGGTTCATGACTCCGAGACTGAACATCGGGAGATACACGAGACAATCATGAAACTGATCAATGAATGGAAGGAGATGGTCATCACCTCCAATAGAAGGTTAGAATATCTGGAGCGAGGTTTGGTAGAGCTGGAGGGTAAAATAATAAAGAGGATCGACGACTGCCAGAATGCTGAAAGAAGCAAGGGGGGACATCTAGCAAGAACCTACCTGTTGCTGGGGCTGCGCGAGCTGGGGAACCTAGTTGATGGAGTTAGAAAGCTTAAGTCCAAGAGAGGTCTTTCAGGGACCATGTAGCTTAGATTTATTTGCTTTTCTAAATGTAATAAGGCCAAGTGCCAATAGTTACTTATCTTTATTATTTTAGTGTCGTTTTGGGATTCGTCTATTTTTATATTAATGAAATGAAGCATTTATTGGCATCTAAGTTCTCCAAATCAACTTGTTGCTAGGCCTCCTCGGGCACAACGAAGCTCCCAAATTAAGACGCAAATTTACATTTCTGCAATATGTGTTTAAATACTGCAAATACTCTTTCCAGAACTCTTACTGACTTGGCTACCTTTTGCTTTTCTTTATTTCTTTTTTGATTATTTCCATTCCCCAAAGGTTGGTTCGTGCATACCGGCATCATCAGCTTATCACACAAGATCCAGGGACCCTTCACCTTCTCCTCCTCCTAGTCAACAAAAAGGCAAAGGAAAAGAAAAGATGGAAAATTTGAGCAACACCTGAAAATAAACGCTACCCATGTTGAACATGTAGAAGATTCTGATGGCCGGGGTACTCAGGCCCCAAATGACGCAATTTCACGGCTTGAACAAAGAATGCTGGAACTCCAGGGTGAGCTCGAGCATGTCCGTAATTTAGCAAACTTATCTTTCTCATTCAATGTCCCAGACATCAATCATCCAATAACCCAGAACCCTGCACCACCTCAAAACACACCCAACAAGCGCCCACAGAATCCTCATGCACCTCACCACTACACAACCCTACCACAAAATCAAACTATTCCTCCACAGTACCAGCAAAACACCTACCATACTCCACAAAATACCCTATCAGTCATTCCTAAACCCCAGAATTCTACCAATGATCACCATTATACCCAAACTCCCGATCATCAAAACAACCCTATATATGTGGAGACCCTACCCTCACTCCACTCAACCCATATCCTTTGCACCGGAATTTGCTGAGAAGGACATGCTCATTAAGAACCTAGCAGAGGAACTTAAGAAGTTGACAAGTCGGGTCCAAGGCGTCAAAGGAGGCAAAGGGATAGAAGGTCTGAACTATGAAGACCTATGTATATAGCCAGATGTAGAACTGCCGAAGGGTTACAAACCTCCAAAGTTTGGAATGTTTGATGGAACAGGTGATCCCACGGTACATCTAAGGACTTATTGTGACAAGTTTGTGGGGGTCCGAAAGGATGAAAGAATCCGAATGAAGCTTTTCATGAGGAGTCTTACGGGAGATTCTTTGTCTTGGTACATCAGCCAGGATCCTAAGAAGTGAGCCAACTAGGTGAGTATGGTGTTTGATTTCATGGACAGATTCAGGTTTAACACAGAAAATACGCCAGATGTCTTTTACATTCAGAACCTTAAGAAGAAGCCTACTGAAACTTTCCGCGAGTATGCCACTCGTTGGAGGTTAGAAGAAGCCAAAGGCAGGACAACACTGGACGAGGAACAAAGGAACAAATTCTTTGTCAGAGCTCAGGATCCGCAGTACTATGAAAGGTTGATGGTCATTGAAAACCATATGTTCTATGATATCATCAAACTCGGAGAAAGGATCGAAGAGGGCATTAAAAGCGGGATGGTAACCAACTTTGAAGCATTGCAGGCCACTAACAAAGCATTGCAGTCTGGAGGTATATCAAAGAAGAAGGATGCGGAAACAGTCATGGTCGCACAAGGACCCAAAACTCCACTTATATATCAAACCTCCCCACTTACGTACCAAGCACCTCCACCCACATACCAACCATCACCTCCCAGATATTCCCAACCAGCCACCGTTTATCATACCTATAACTCCCAACCATCTCACTTTCAGTCACCTCCCACTCGTCCAAACTACCCAAGACCTCATTCCAACTTTGACCGCATACCACCCAAAGAATATATACTGACATTGCAGAACCTATTGACAAGCTGTATGAAAGGTTGAAGGTTGCTGGTTACGTCACTCCTATCCCTACTCTGGCCATGGAGAACTCATCCCAATGGGTCAACCCAAATAAGACATGTGCATATCATTCTGTCATGAAAGGGCACACTATCGACGAATGCTGAACACTGAAAGATAAGATCCAGACCCTGATTGACAATAAGGTCATCCAGGAAAAGGAAGCTGCACCTAATGTCCGCAATAACCCCCTCCCAGATCATAGAGGCAGGTATCAATGTGATAGAGAATGATGAGGAATGGGATCCCAAGGGATCAATTGGAATTATCAAAGAGGGTGACGATCCCAAGAAGCCCGCAGTCACACTCAATCTTATTATAGTGCAGATTCATCCACCAATAGAGGTTGAGGTAACCACATCAGTGCCATTTGAAGTTGAGGTAGCACCGCCTGCAGTTGTACCTATTCCATTCGAGGTGGAAGTAGCCGCACCATTTACAGAGACAGTATCAACCACACCGCCTTTCGACACCAAGGCTATACCCTAGGACTATGTGGCTGAAGCTAGAAGAAAAGGAAAGACCAAAATGGAAGAATCTGGTCTTGCGCAAAGGATGACCAGGTATGGAAGAGTCTATACACCAGAACATTTGGGAGAATCTAGTAAGCAGGCGACTAACAGACCACCCGTTATTGAAACAAGTTCGAAGGACCTTTGGAGGAAAGTGCAGGCGAGGGAGTACTCGGTCATCGATTATTTGAACAAGACTCCTGCTCAGATATCTATCATGTCACTGTTGCAGAATTCAGAAGCACAAAGAAATGCTCTCTTAAAGGTATTAAGTAAAGCATACGTACCTAACAACATCACTGGTGGAGAATTGGCCAATATGGTGGGACAGGTGCTGGAAAGTCACAAAATCGCTTTCCACGAGGACGAGTTGCCACCCGAGGGTTTAATCACAATAGGGCACTACATATCATGGTATAAAATGCGAAGACAATTTCATTTCCATGGTTCTGATCGATGGGGGATCCAGTCTCAATGTTTTCCCATTGACAACAATGAAGAGGTTGGGCAAAGGCCTATATGAAATACGAGAAGGGACTATGAATGTGAAGGAATTTGACGGGTCTCAGAGAGCTACCATCGGAGAGATCAATCTATGTCTACAGATGGGGCCTACATGATTTGATGTCGAGTTCCATGTGCTGGACATATCTGCATCATACAATCTGTTGTTGGGAGGACCATGGATACACGCCGCTGGGGCGGTAGCATCAACCTTGCATCAGGCAGTGAAGTTCAAGTGGAACCACCATGACGTGATTATCCATGGAGACGGGAGCAACCCCATTTACACCCGTCAGACCATCCCGGTGGTTGAAAATAGAAGAAGGCTGGGTTGAGAAACCTACCATCATATTGAGGGGGTCAACACAATCGACAAAGATAAGTGGTGGGATAAAATGATAGCAAGCATGATGGACTGGAGAGGATATGAGCCTGGCAATGGTCTTGGTAAAAATCTTCAGGGCATCTCCAAGACGATACAGCTAAAGCGCCATGGTACCACATTCGGGCTGGGATATCAGTACAACTGACAGGAATTTCGCAATTGGTCACCACCATGGCATGGGTCATACTATCCACTTGAGCAGCATGTGCCACATCTGAGCCAGACATTCCAGCAGACCGACATCATACGGGGATCAGAGGAGTAAGAAGTACTGGCAGCCTTAAGGAACTTGTTCCTAGAAGATGATGACATGGACTGTTGTGTAATTGATGAGGAGGAGGAGAGAAGGAGGAGGAAGGCCCTACCATCCGAGTTGTTGAGAGAGGATAACTCCTCAAGAATTGGACTGTCAGACCATCCAGGGCCCGACGAGTCCCGGGATAGCAAGGCTGAACAACATTATCTATTTTACTTTCTAAGAAAATGATGATTTCCGTTTTGAATTTTGTTTTAAATAATATTTCCAATATTCCAAAACGCTATTTTAATTATTGAAAAATCCCATCTGTTTGACTCTTTCAATGAATCTATGTTTATTATTACCATTTTCTCATATCTTTTTCTATACATCATTACTATTTCCTATCTCGATGAACCGACAACTGTGACATGTAATGAGGCAGCGCAACAAAGGAATAGTGATTCGGAAGAAGAGGATGTTATACGCGAGGAAATCGTCAGAGAAGTAGAGGATTTTTAGAACAAGCCTAAGTCCAACCTTGACGAAACTGAAATAATCAACTTAGGAGATTCAGAAGCTGTCAAAGAGACCCGCATCAACATTCACTTGTCGCCATCAGGAAAAGAAGAATACACACAGTTCTTGAAAGAATATGAGAACATATTTTCATGGTCATACGACGATATGACCGGGTTAAGCACATCTATTATGGCTCACAAATGGCCCACAAACCCAATGTGTCCGCCTGTGAAGAAAAAACTCAGGAAATTCAAGCCTGATATGAGTCTAAAAATCAAAGAGGAGGTTGCCAAGCAGTTCAATGCCAAAGTCCTCAAGGTGGTTGAATACCCAACGTGGTTAGCCAACATCGTGCCAGTTCCGAAGAAAGATGGGAAGATCAGAGTCTGTGTCGATTATCAGGATCTCAACAGAGCCAGCTCAAAGGATGATTTCCCACTTCCAAACATACACATCTTAATCGACAATTGTGCCAAACATGAACTCCAGTCCTTTGTAGATTGTTTTGCTGGTTACCATTAGATTTGGATGGACGAAGAGGACGCTGAGAAAACCGCATTCATTACACCCTAGGGGGTGTACTGTTATAAGATGATGTCATTCGGCCTAAAGAATGCTGGGGCCACCTACATGAGGGCCATGACTACCATCTTTCATGATATGATACATAAGGAGATAAAGGAAAATGTGGACGACATCATCATTAAATCCAAGAAAGCCACGGATAATATAGCAGACTTGAGGAAATCATTTGACAGATTAAGCAAGTACAACTTGAAATTAAACCCCGCAAAGTGTGCATTCGTGGTTCGTGCCGAAAGGTTACTGGGATTCATCGTCAGCCGCTGAGGGATAGAATTGGATCCGTCAAAGGTCAAAGCCATCCAAGAGCTACCACCACCAAAGAGTAAGAAGGATGTAATGAGTATTCTGGGACGACTAAACTATATCAGTCGTTTCATAGCCCAGTCCACAGTTATATGTGAGCAAATTTTCAAGATGTTGAAGAAAGATGCTGCAACCAGTTGGACCGAGGATTGTCAAAAGGATTTCGACAAGATCAAGGAGTACCTATCATTACCACCAGTCTTGGTCCCACCAGAGCTAGGCAGACCATACTCTACCTTGCAGTATTAGATGGAGCTTTCGGCTGGTTTCTGGGGTAGCACGACGAAACAGGGAGAAAAGAAAAGGCTATCTATTACCTGAGCAAGAAGTACACTCCATATGAAGTGTGGTACTCTTTGCTGGATGTACATGATGCGCTCTAACCTGGATAGCTCAGATTCTGAGGCATTACTTCTGTGCTTACACAACATACCTCATATCAAGGATGGATCCCTTGAAATATATTTTTCAGAAACCCATTCCCACTAGCAAGCGGGCTAAGTGGAAAATCCTGTTGAGTGAGTTCGACATTGTTTATGTGACTCAGAAAGTAGTCAAGGGAAAGGCCTTGGAATATCATCTTTATGAGAACCTTGTGGGAGGAGAATACGAACTCCTGAAAATGTATTTTCCTGATAAAGAGGTATTATTCGTAGGAGAAGACATTGCTGAGTCCTACGATGGTTGGAGAATGTTTTTCGATGGAGCGAAAAACTTCAAAGGAGTCGGCATTGGAGTCATCCTGGTATCAGAAACGGGTCAACATTATCCATTGTCTGCAAAAATCAGATTGACCTGCACCAACAATATGGCGGAGTATGAAGCTTGCATACTAGGACTCAACATGGCTATTGACATGAATATTCAGGAGCTTCTGGTAATTGGTGATCAAATTTGCTTGTGCACCAGGTACAAGGAGAGTGGTCCACCAAGAACTCCAAGATATTGCCATATATGTACCACGTGCAGGAATTGAAGTAGAGGTTCACGAAGATAGAGTTTCGGCATGTTCCCAAGATTTAGAATGCGTTCGCCGATGCATTGGACACTTTGTCATCAATGATACAACATCCATACAAGAACTTCATTGATCATATACCAATAAGGATCCATAACTAGCCGGCATATTGTGCCCATGTTGAAGAAGAAACAGACGGGAAACCTTGGTTCCACGACATCAAAGAATATTTGGCAAAAAGAGAATACCTGGAGCATGCAAACAATACTCAGAAATGCATGCTCCGGAGATTGTCCAACAATTTATTCCACAGCGAAGAAACCCTATATAAAAGAACTCCTGATTTAGGACTATTGAGGTATGTCGAAGCAAAGGAAGCATCTAAGCTACTTGAGAAGATAAATGTTGGGATCTGTGGCCCGCATATGAATGGTTTTATCTTGGCCAAGAAGATACTCAGGGCCGGCTATTTCAGGATGACCATGGAAAAAGACTGCATCCAGTACGTCCGAAAGTGCTACCAATGTCAAGTACATGCAGATATGATAAAAGTGCCGCCAAATGAGCTCAATGCAACAAGCTCACCTTGGCCCTTTGCCGCCTGGGGAGTGGATGTCATTGGTCCAATCGAGACCACCGCCTCAAATGGGCATCGGTTCATTTTGGTGGCCATCGATTACTTCACCAAATGGGTTGAAGCAGCATCTTACAAAGTAGTGACTAAGAAGGTTGTGGCAGATTTTGTCCTCGACTGGATTGTTTGTCGGTTCGGAGTTCCAGAATCCATCATCACTGACAATGCTGCCAATCTCAATAGTGATCTGATGAAAGACATGCGCGAGACTTTCAAAATCAAGCACAAGAATTCCACATCATAAAGACCTCAAATGAATGGAGCCGTAGAAGCCGCCAACAAAAACATCAAGAAAATACTAATAAAAATGGTAGATAATTACAAATAGTGGCATGAGAAACTACCATTCGCTTTACTGGGATACCATACCACACTGCACATATCAACCGGGGCAACTCCCTACTTGATGGTTTTTGGTATTGAAGCTGTTATTCCTGCCGAAGTGGAGATTCCTTCTTTGAGAATCATACAAGAAGCTGAGCTTAGCGATGCAGAATGTATAAAGAGTAATTATGAGCAGCTAGCCCTCATATACGGAAAGAGGATGAATGCAGTATGTCACAAACAACTCTATCAGAACAGAATGTCCCGAGCCTTTAACAAAAGAGTCAAGCTGAGACAGTTCACACCGGGACAACTGGTGTTAAAGAAGATCTTCCCACATCAAGATGAAGCCAAAGGGAAATTCTCTCCCAATTGGAAATGTCCTTACATGGTTCACAGAGTATTGACAGGAGGAGCCCTCATACTTGTAGAAATGGATGGAGAAGTCTGGCCAAAACCAATCAACTCAGATGCAGTCAGGCGATACTATGTGTAACTGTTTAAGTTTTCCGCAAATGATGTAAATTGAACTACGCTCGACTCTAATTCTCGTTTAAGAGGGGATATGTAGGCAACCCTATGGGTTCAGTCACAATTCAATAAAAATTCTATTTTCCCCATAAGCAGAAACTGGGGCAGAATTTTGAGGAGGACCCCCAAAATTCCAAAGGAAGTTCAGCCGATCGCAGCATGTACAATAGTCAGAAACGTTTGTCCAGCTAATTGGGGCAGAATTTTGAGGACCCTCAAAATTCTTCAGCTGGAGAAGTCGCAATGTCTCGGATCATGTCACAAGCCACTGGTTCAGCTAACCGATTTCTAAAAAATATATTTTTACTATGTCTTTGAAAACTATGCATGCTTGTTTTTTGAAATAACTCTGTTTAGCAAACGCTACCCCCATTGATTTGAACAGGATCTCAAGACGGAACAAAGCAAGTCAAGCAAATGGAGGCACGAACCGACCTCCCCCTTTCAAAACTCATGATATTTCTTTGAATGCAGGAATAAGGAATATACATGTCTCGAAATCACAACCTTCATAGCAATCTCGATACTGAATCTACTTCCAGCTAAGAAATACTCTGCCACCATATGCTATTTGCTCTATTTGCATGGGACTAAGCCCTGTCCCAACTCCTTGCTTGAGGCTAAGCTCTGCCTACTTTTTTCATAAGGATAAGCATTGCCTTCTATTTGCATCGGACTAAGCCCTGTCCCAAATCTTGCTAAGGCTAAGCCCTGCCTCCTATCTGCATAAGGCTAAGCATTGCCTTTTATTTGCATGGACTAAGCCCTATCCCAAATCTTGCATGAGGCTAAGCCATGCCTCCTATTTGCATAAGGCTAAGCATTGCCTTCTATGTGCATGAGACTAAGCTATGTCTCCACCTTGCATGAAGCTAAGCCCTGCCTCCATATCTGCATAAGGCTAAGCTCTGCCTTCCACTTGCATGGGACTAAGCCATGTACCGAATTCCTACATGAGACTAAGCTCTGTCTCGATCTTGCATGAGGCTAAGCACTGCCTCCTATTTTCATGGGACTAAGACTTGTCCCAAATCTTGCATGAGGCTAAGCCCTGCCTCCTATTTGCATAAGGCTAAGCATTGTCTTCTTTCTAAATGAGACCAAGCTCTTTCCCGGCCTTGCATGAGGCTAAGACTTGCCTCCATATTTGCACAAGGCTAATCATTGCCTTTCATTTGCATGAGACTAAGCCTTGTCTCAATCTTTGCATGGGACTAAGCCTTGTCCCGAACTTTGCACGAGACTAAGCGTTGTCTCCCCTGCACTATCCATTTTCTCTTCTTTCGGGCTATGCTTTGCCCTCAAATTCACAAGACTAAGACCTGTCTTGTTGCTACTGACATCATATTGTTGCATCTCATGGGCTGAAACATCGTCAACTTGTCCTAAGGCGCCATAGTCTGAAGGCATCATCCTCACTATCGGAAGACACCATGTCATGGCCTGAGGATCTATCAAATCTACATATCATTATTCAAGGGTGTCATGGTTCGAAGGCACCATATCCATGGACTGAGAACATCATCTCATGGCCTGCGAATCCATCAATAAACAAATCATGGCCCGGGACATCATTGCCTAAGGACGTCATCCTGAACCGTCCTAAGACAATTTTCATGGTCTGAAGAGAATTTGCATCATGTTTAAACTTATGCACTAATATATGTTTGTATCACATCTCTTACTGGAAGGTTATCCGATGCGCAACCACTACCTCAACCGGGGTAATCCTGCTCCGATTCCTTCATACTATCTCAAACTTGACCGCAACTATTTCGCCGATCCCAGAATATTGTGTCCGTCCTTATGGTAGCTTCATCGATATATTCCACCGATGAATCTGGAACTACACACAACCTGATTCCTGTCAAACCAAGGATATGTAGGCAGCTCAGAAATCAGAGTGCGGCCTAAATCTCTCAAACCATCTCGCTCGGTCAAAATTGGCCATCATATCTTTACCCGATAACTCTTTCATCCTTCCCGGGTAAAGAGGGGCAGCTGTTGATACCCAATTTTTTCCTATAATATTTTTTCAAAATGCATATATACCTTCAAAACTATGCATTAGCATCAATTAATATTTTTTTTATAATTTCTGCATTTTTAAGGATTTTAATTAATTTATCCAATATTTTTATTTATATAAATAATTACTAATTGCATCAAAAATGGCTTTATAATAATTTCATGGCTTAATTATACTATTTATACCTCTACTAAGCTTACATTGTTTCAGAAGTAGCCACATTTGCATTTTTGGTTATAATTGCAATAACTTTGCAACCATGCATGTATTATTACATTATTTTACCGGAAAATAGCTTGTTGTATTTTTAAAATATTGAGTAATTATTTTAAAATATTCTATGCATGAAAATAATTTTTATAACCTGTTAATTATTTTTTATAAATTATTTTTAGCAATTAATTGGGTATTCAACAAATAGCCTCTTAATTCCTTTAATATTTTTGGACCTAACCCCTTAATACCAAACCAATTCACCCTAAGCCCAATCTGCACCTACCCGACCCAAACCCCTATCAAGTTGTGGTTGTTAACCTTTTAGATCAATGATCCACAATAAACATTACCATATTAATCTCTAACCCAACCCTAAACCCCTTCATTCCTCTTCGACCGCCGTCACAAATACCCTAACCTCTCCAATTATCTCTCAACTCACCCCTAACCCTAATCACCGTCACCGGCAAAAACTCATATCTATGGAGATTCTGAGTATTCTCCGACCATTACCAACCGTGTATGCTTCCTAGCTGTTTGATTTCATGGATCCTTAGAATCTCATAAAGATTCAACCTAATTCTTGCCTGAAACTTGTTTACTGGCCTGTCTAAGGAAATTTTCGTTTGTAAGTACAAATCTCCTCCTATTTTAGTTTGAATCCATGGGTTTTTGACCGAGTTTCTTTACTGTTTCTGAAAACCCTAGTTTCACTAGTCTTCAAATCTGTTCAGATATTTTTAGATCCTAAATGATTCTAGTACTATCAGGTGTTTTTCTTTGAAATTTTTTTGTTTAGTTAATTGCTTAGATTTTATTCACTCTTTCTGGAACTAGGGTTCGTCCCAGACTTTCCTTCAAAGTTTATTCTAACTTTTCAGTGCTTAAACCAAGTGTTTTTCTCTATCTTGACTGATTCTCGTAAAAACACCAAATGTTTCTGTATGTTATACTGATTTCTTCAATTTTGTTTCAATATTATGTTTATTTCTGTGAACCAATCGTATTAATTGATTCTATTTAGGGGTTTGAATGAGTTTCCTATTAAATCCAGTATTCTTTGGGACTTTTTGCTTAATTGATTTCTATTAAGGATTTGAACCAGTTTTCCTGTTAAATCCAGTATTCTGTGATATTTTACTTAGTTGATTTCTATATAGGGAATTTGAATAATTCTTTCTTGTTAAAATCGGTGTTTTCAGGAATTCTTACTTGTTCACCTATTTTGAGTAATTATACTTTCCTTAATTAGTTATCAATAGTTTGGGGATTTTACTGACTCCCTATATGGTATGATTTTGATTTATTTCCTTAGCTGAACCCCAGTTCTGACCGTTATTTGACTATCCTCAATTAAATGGGTCTTTTCTGAAATCCTCAATTGGATTTGATTCCATAATTGGTTGATTGCTTTTAATTGATTGAACTGTGATTCTCTTTACCTTATTTGTTTTACTCCCTAAGTGATATATATACACTCTCATTCTGCCTTTTCAGAATGCGAACAACAGTTCAAACACACACACACACACACACACAAACTTTACCCCATTTTTCTCTGCTACTTGTGTTCATTGCCTGTCTAGCCGACTGAAAGCCTAGGCTAGACTGTTGAATCCGGACTACTTTATCTTCTGTTTTGCTTCCTTAAATGGTATGTTTCTACTCCTAATGCCTTTCATTATACTATGAAGTTCAAATCTGTGTGTTCTTTGTTGCTTTATTTCTCTTAAGTCCTTGTCTCTTGTTTACTAGTGTAACTAGTGCGTGGTTAACTCTGTTTACTGCTTTGATCAACATGTTTAAGCTTCAATCTTTCTTGTTTATTGCTTTAATCAACATGTTTACTTCAGTGTGAGTACTTCCATCTTTCCTGTTAACTTCCTTCAACCAGCATGCTTACTTGGTGTCTCAGATTCTTATGTTATCTAATTGACTTCAATTGGCATGACTAATTCTGTGTAGTTAAACCCCTGTCCCCCCTAGCATGACCATTCCTACATTTAGCCTCTATGTTTTACTGTCTATTGCTGTTGGTTAACATAACTCCTTTAGCACCAAGTATGACTGATAGACTTATGTATTTCTTGTTAAGACTCTAAATCAGTAGTCTATGAATGCTATGAATTTGGTTGTTGTGGAATGTCAATCAACCCCTGCCTATTCCATGTACTTGTTGATCAATATGCTCTCACTCCCATCCTGTTTTATGTGTTTCTGATTTAAGCTTCCTGTGTTCCCAACCCCTGCTCCCTTTGTGTAACTGTTTGTTCTCAGCATGTCATATGTTCACCTAGACTTAATTAACAAACTAAGTTGAATCTGGGCAATATGAAGCGTTGTGACTGTGTTCCTACTTGCTGTTGATTGTTGAACCTTCCTTTTCTCAGAATGTTTTCAAACTGTTTTCACTCTTAATGTTTTACTTCTTAAATTATTTCCATTCCTAAAGTATTTTCACCTTTTAAACTATTCTACTTCTGGTCTTTTTTCTTAGAATTATTCCTACTCTTTCAAGCACTCTCAATCCTACTCTTAGAATACTTAGGATTCTGTCCCTCCAGTGTGTGTACTGCCTAGGAATCCATGAGATTCCTCCGAACTCTAGCCCACTGGGGCTGGTCCTTCCATACTGTATAAAAACTGCTTCTCTTTAGAAGATCTTGGTGTGAGCATTGCCTGGGGTCCCTTAGGCCCTTAGGAACTTTGACACACCAGGATACTCTCTCTTGGACACTATGAGACTATGGCACTTTGGACTGTTTGAAGGCCTGGTTATTCCAAGTTTACTTTAGGCCTATTCAGGCTCCCTATAACATAGCTTTGCTTATTCTGTAATTCATTAGTTATATGGTCTGTAATAATAATTCTTGTAAGCAGATATTGGGGATATTAGTAAAAAGGATGGAGTTTTATATAATGTTTGTGGGGAAACCGGGTAGAAATCATGCCTTTATGATTATTATGACTATTTGCTTGCATTAGATATCATGTTCTTACGATGACTATTTGCTTGCATTATAAACCATGCTCTTAGGATTGTTTGGCATACTAGATAACATTTTTATAGGTGCATTATGTCTAAAATTATGCTTCTGCATGATCATGTCCATTTAGAAATTCTGTCACTAAGGTGCTACTAATCGTGCCTAATAAAAACGTTCATTCTCTTATATGCATTAGGAATCACGCTTTAGGACTTCTATTGAATTCGCTTTAATACCATGCCTACATCGTATAAAATCAGTAACTACCATGTCTATAAATTTAAAAGAAGTCCCCAACACCTAGATATCATGTTATAGAGATAAATGTGTATAAAACCAGTTTTGTAATATTCAGCACCTAGACAACATGCTCATAGGACATAATGAACTCAAACAACTTGTTTTAAACCGATTATTAGAACTCTATTTACAATTAGATATCATGCTTATAGGGTATCTCAGATCCACACCTAGGCAAGCCTGTAGGTAATTAAACTCTTGCAAAAATTGTAAAATAGTGCTTTGTTTAATTATTTGTGAATTGCCCATATTCAGCAGGTCCTAAAAGTCAGTAGGCAAACTGATTAGGTCCCCACTGCCTCATTTTAATTAGATATTGCATATAGTCTATTTTCATTTAGATATCCTGCCTTAGCACTTTTGAAACGTCTGAAATCCTGTTGTTTGAGACATGCAAATTACTTGATTATTTGCGGAGGTAAATCTGAGCCCCCTTTAATTGTTCCTTTATGTGAATGTCCTATTTGTTTATGCTTGTCGCCTAGATTTTATCCTTTTAATCACTTTAGGAAAGTCTAAAACTGCCTTAATCCAGGTCCATAAGGAAGGGAAGGGTAATGCACCCATAGAGTACGCTTAATTAGAATCGCTTATATAACCACTAAGGGGAGGGCAATTGGGTAGTAAAAGGATATGATGACCTGTGCGCTAATGCCACGTGTAACCCCTCTAGTTGAGGAAGGTTTACTGGGTATTGCATAGATGTGATCCTATAAGCTAATAAACCTAGGACTTCGATTTTTCCTTTTTTTTTATATAATCCATATGTGCTTAAACTGCTTTATTTGCTTAATGACTAATTCACAAAATGCGTTTGGCCGGGACCCACCATAGTGAACCTCGAGGGGTGCCTAACACCTTCCCCTCAAGGTAATTTCAAGCCCTTACCCAATCTCTGGTAACGCAAATCGGTTTATATGAGTTACTTGCATTAGGTTCCCTAACGCACCTTAAATTCGTTAGGTGGGGACTCTTCGATTTCTATACCCCTTTCCCTAAAGGAAATGAGTTGTCCTAGAGAATGTCGAAACCCCGACTCCGATGAAAAGAGGAAAAAGGGGGCGCGACAACATGGCGACTCTGCTTGGGATTCTAGGCTTTTACCATAACAAATTTGCTTTGTGAATTAGTCTAATACATACCTTACTTTGTTAATACTAGCGCACCCTTTCCCTTTCCCTCTACGTGAACTTAACTGTTTATTTTCAAGTAGTTATTTCCTCATATGAAACTGACTTGTTTTATTGTTTTCCTTCTTAATGTCTTTCAGTTATAAATAATGTATTTATTGCTTTTCTAACTTGCAAATACATGACAACATGCTATTTACTACTGCATAAATCATGCTCGACATCATATTTCACTCGTGCCTAATCAATCATATAGCAACGCTTGATGAGTGGTTGCGCTCTTCCAATATAACACCCTTTAAATTCGAAAAGGCTTATTTGCGGTAAAACTAGTCGATTAGAAGTGCAATCGACGGTTCCGTGCCTTTCCCCCGCAAGTTGTCTGCTTGAGGGTACCCGTCTAGACCCCCATAGTAACCTTACTCTTATTATAACTGTACATGCATCATGGTCAAACCTAGTCGGGTTAATATGTTGTCCACATAATAACCCTTTAGGACGAGCCTTATCCAAAGTCCATCGGGGTTTTCATAATCCCAACAGACACAACCACGTTATGTGCATTAATTTGGAGAACTAAATGCCAATATGATAATCATGAATGTATAAATAGTCGAATCAGGTGGGGGAAAAGAGCCTAACCTTTTTTTTTTGCAGAAAATGAGGCACGAGGTCCACAGATTCGGCATAGTCAACAACATACCACCACTACTACTAGACTGGTGGGAAGATCTTCCATCGAGTGATAAGAAACATGTGAAGAAAATCCTAGGAAACTTGCCATCCTTGTTAGACATACAGCCGAAGAACATGCTAATTGAAGCTGCAACTTTATTATGGGACAGTGAAAGGGCTGTGTTTCATTTTAGGGACATAGAAATGACCCTACTCCTAGAAGAAATAGGAGGATTTGTTGTATTGACTTGACACAACCCTGGGCTGTTAGTACCATAAAATCACACTGGTAAGGGGTTTCTAAAGATGATGGGTCTAAAGAAGAATGCTGATCTAGAGTGTTTGAAGAAGTTTTGTATACACTTCGACTATGTAACGACCCGACTGGCCGTTTTGAGCTCTAGCGTGTTGTTCAGCGGTTGGAAGTCATGAACAACTTCATTTCAGGTATATCGACTTGTGCGTATGGTCGGAACTAAAATTCAGGAAGATCGGAGTTGAATTGAAAGGAAAATATTCATTTTCAGAGGCCTTAAGTTGAACAAATTGAGTAAGATTGGAATTTCGAGTAAACGACCTCGGAATCAGGATCCGAGGGTTCCATCAAGTTCGTATGATGATTTCGGACTTTGGCGTTTGTCCGGAACGGGTGTTGAATAACCCGGGAGCAGTTCAGCGTATATTGTGGAAAGTTAGTATTTTAAGGAAATTTCCTAAGTTTGACTTGAACTACATTTCAATGATATGGATGTCCGTTAGGGATTCCGAGTCTGGGAATAGATCCGTATGGTGATTCTGGAGTTGGAAGCGCGATCAAAAGTGAATTCGGATATCCGAAAGTCAATTTAAGGTCATTTGGCTAAAGATCGAAAACTGAAGGTTTTTGAAGAATTCGAACGGAAATGGAAATTTTGATATCATGGTCGGAATGCGATTCTAGAAGTTAGAGAAGGTCTGTAATGTCGAATATGACTTTCCTGCAAAATTTGGAGTCAATCGGACGTGATTTGATAGGTTTTGGCATCAGAGGTGAAAGTTAGAAATTTTAAAGTTCATAAAGTTGGATTTTAGTGCGATTTGTGATTTAGGCATTGTTTGAGGTGATTTGAAGCCCCAAGCAAGTTCGTGGGATGTTATGGGACTGAGTCGTGTGTTTGGACGGGGTCCTAGGGGCCTCAGGTGTGTTTCAGGGTTGTTTCGGGGCATTTCGGAGTGAATTTGCTGTTGCTGGTTTCTGGTGCTGCTGGTGTTCTATGTGATCGCAGCCTTTGCTGTGCGATAGCGAAGAAGAAAGGTGAAGGGGGTGAGTTTGTCTTATGCGATCGCGGTCCCTTGTGTGCGATCGCGGAGAAGGTCTAGGCAGAGCAGTGCAATCGCAGGCCTGCTACTGCATTCGCAGAAGAGAGCGAGTGAGGGTACTGGAGATGACCTGTGCGACCGCAGGTCTGTTGGTGCGATCGCAGAGGAGGGTCCTGGGTGGCCTGTGCGATCGCGAAGGCTCTCCTGCAATCGCAGAGAAGGCCTGTGCTGGGCAGAATTATATTTAGCGGGTTTTGGCCATTTTAACTCATTTTACATATGCCATGGACGGATTTTGAGAGTATTTCAAGGAAGATTTCAACCAAGCTTCAAAGGTAAGATCATTCTACTTATTTCCAAGTTAGATACAAGATTATTACATGCATTAGAACATGAAAATTAGGGAAAATTTAAGGAATTTGGAAGAAACCTAGAATTTGGAAATAAAATGTGATTTTTTCCACAAATTGGACATAAATTCTGGAATGAATGGTGTAATTGAGCTAGTAAAACTTCGGGTAGAGTTTATCTTCAAGAAAATTTCGAAGTTCAGGCACGTGGGCCCGAGGGCATTTTGGTCATTTCATTGAGCCGGGCTGAGGAACTTTGTAATTTAAATTGGTTATGATCTATTGAGTATAGTTTCATTGAATTATCGTCATTTGGATAGTTTGGGAGCATTGCGCATCCATTTTAGTCGTCGGAGAGGCTTGGAAGCCGGTGATGAATCTTCGGAGCGAGGTGAGTCTCCTTTCTAACCTTGTAAGAGGGAACTGTCCCCATAGGTGTCCTACATGCTCTGTGTAATTGTTAGTGGGGGTTACGTACGCACCAAGTGATGAGAGTCCGTACGTAGCGTCTATTATTGTTATATCCGGATAGTTAGGCCCCACATCATGCCTTGTGTTCTTCTTGTGATGAACTTTATGTCATGAAATCCTGCTATGTGTAGTTTTGTTTATCTGTGGTTTATGGGATTTAAATAATATGAAAGGAATTATTTTACGGAGAAATAAAATGAAAGGAATTATTTTACGGAAAATAAAATGAAAAGAATTGTTTTACGGAAAATAATATGAAAGGGATTATTTTACGGGAAGTAGTATGAAAGAAAATGTTTATGGTAAGTATTATGAAAAGGAAAGAATATTGTGTGTGCATGTGACCGCTTCGCAATTCACATTCCGCGGGCAATGTGTGATTTCTCCCACTCTTATATTTGTGATATATATGGGATCGGGCCGTACGCCACGGCATAGTTGAAAGGTATTTGTGATATATATGGGATCGGGTCGTACGCCACGGCGGAGTTGAAAATTATTTGTGATATATATGGAATCAGGTCGTACGCCACGTCGGAATTGAAAAGTAATTGTAATATATATGGGACCGGGCCGTACGCCACGACGGATTTGAGAGGTATTCGTATACATTTATGGGAGCGGGTCGTACGCCACGGCAGATTCAAAGATACATTTATGGGAACGGGCCGTACGCCACGACGGATTTAAAGAAAGGAAATTACTTATTTACTTATTTTCAGAATTTATTTGGATTTCAATGCCTTATATATATTTGTTGCTTAACTGCCCTCACATGTCTACTGCTTTCAGCATATTCTGTCCTATTTATATTGTTGGACCTTAGTGAGTGTCAAGTCAACCTCTCGTCACTACTTCTTAGAGGTTAGGCGGGATACTCACTGGGTACATATATGTATATGTACTCATGCTACACTTTCTATGCATTTTGTTGCATAGGTATCTTCATAGTTCAGCAATTGATTTGGAGACGTTCTCGGGCTGCATTCATCCGGAGGCGTTCCGCAGTTGACAGAGTCTCCTTCTTTCTATGTATTTACATTGTATCTCTATTGCTTTTGTCCCATTTATTTCTCTGACAAGAGTTGTATAATTGTATAAATTCTTAGAAACTGCTCATGTACTTGTGTCATCGAGATCTGGGGATGTTTAGAGTCTTGTCTTATTGAATTAAATGGACTTCCTATCGTGTTAAATTTACAAAAGTTTATTTATTTGATTATGAAAAGCAATAAAGGCAACGATTCCCAAATTGTTAAACAGGATTGTATTTCAACTCATTAAGGGGTTGGCTTGCCTGACAGTGGTGTCTGGCGCCATCGCAACCCATAGGTTTTGGGTCGTGACAACGTGGTATCAGATCTCTAGGTTCCCCTAGGTTTCACAAGTCATGAGCAAGTCTAGTAGAGTCTTGCGGATCGGTACGGAGACGTCTGTACTTATCTTCGAGAGGCTGCAGGGCTGTTAGGAGTACTTCCCTTCTTGATATCTTATCGTGCGATTTGATTCCTCTCAGGATTATGCCTATGTTTCTTCTTACTCAGTCCTATACGTCGCGAAGCGATTCCTATAATCGAGAGTTTGAGGAATATTAATGGGGCTACAGATGCGGTGCGTGATGTTTTTCATTCATAGTCAAATGGACTGTTGTTATCGCCCTGCAGAAGAATATGATGTTATTTCAGATCAGTAGCTGTGTTTCTGAGAGACTTGAGGCTATGCTCGGGTAGTGATGATGTTTCGATTGGTTATCATGCGATGTTGATATGGCGGTTGAATGCTTGCCCATGTGTTGGGGGTGATGAATGGCTTGAAGGGAGGTCTTCTCAGAGTGTGGTGTCGAGATTTCGGTATTTTAGTTCCGGTAGAGAAAAGGCATTTGGATTATGATTGGTCCGGTTTGGGTTGATAAAGTATCAAAGCTGGGTGTCATTGGGAAGGGTGGAATATTCACATGTGATGTGGTATCGCCGGTTGATCGAATAAAACATGTTAAGTTCGCCAGTGCTATAGTTCTTTGGGTGCATTGGGATAGAGTGTTGTGAAGCAGTATTGAAGAAGCAACTGTTATAGACCGTGGTGTGCGGTGGTTAAAGTATGGAATGAGCGCTTTTAATGAAGGCAGCTCAAGAAAGATGGTCATCGGGGAGTTTGAAGTCGTGGTGATCTGGTGGTTCAAAAGCTACAGAGAATGATATTGAATTGAGGCCGCAATTGAGAAGCATGCGATGAAGGAAGTCATGTAAGAAGTGTCAGGTAGCGGCTAAATCTCTAAACGCCCGACGTCAGAGACGGAGGTCGGGTAATTGCTTAAAAGAATGAGTTCAACTAAGTAAGAAGTGGCAGTATAGCCTATTTAAGGCGGTGGCCTGCCTTGAGGAGGAATTGAAGTGACTTGAGAAATTTTTTGTGGACAGGGAGTAGGTCCACAAGCTTAAACTGAAATGTTGGTTATTCGGCGAAAGGCTGGATGCAACAAAGATGAGATCATTAGGGATGAGGAAGAATGCGATATGGCAGGTGAATTTGAGGATATAGTGGCGCATTCAGTAGATGTCCCTGAGAGGCGGACGGACTGGTAAAGCTGGTGAATAAGAACAGGCTTAGGATGGGGTGTTGATGTAATAAGGGGTGTAGCGCAGTATTGTCGGACGGTGCCAATTGGTGATTTCTACAGGTAGGTTATTTCTAGGTATATGTTAGCAGGTATTACTGGGAATAGGTTAGTGGGTATTTCTAGGAATAGGTTAGCAGGTATTTCTGGGTATAGGATAGCGGTGGTATGGCTAGTAGTCCTCTGTAAGGAATCATAGCGGCGATTCGTTAGGAGGCAGAATGGGGGAATGATGCTAGGGATTTTTGGGTATTTAGGGAATGCTAAATTCAGAAAGGTTGACGTCTTGGTTGAACAAAATCATGCTAGCAAGGGAGGAAGGATCCCAGCATGGGTCTAGAGTGAGATAAGGAGTAGCTTTGGGCTAAGTGGGGGGGAGGGGGGGGAGTCCCACCACCTGTAGTTGGATTGTAGGGTTGCGTCCTCATGGGATTGCGGAACTGCCTGTGTATCGGCAAGTTGTTACAACTAAGAGAAAGGAGTGAATCGGTAAGTGAGCATGGCATATGATGAAAAATAATGTGCAAATTGGTCCTATTGGACCAGGGTTAGGCTCTGGAAGACTAAGAATTTGTGCTTAAGGCATAGTCAAGTTGTAAAGGTAGTGACTCAGTCACATGCTTCATCGAAGAGCATGTTCATGTGCTAGAAGAGCCTTGGAGTTGATTGTATTCGGTGCCAGCCAGAGTGGGTGACTCTCAGCAGCGGTCCTAATGAATTTGAAAGTTTGAAATTGTGGTGTGTAAGGGTTTCAGGCAGCAATATGATTAAGAATCGAGCATTTGTAGTATAACCTCTAAGGAGAAGGAGACTAGTTGAAGTGTTCTATGTTACTTCAACACGCAGGTTAGTGTTGGAAGAGTGAGAGAAATAAACTCTGAGTTGTAGAAAGGTTTTCAGGAGGTTGGGAGACGGGTTGCGGAGTTTTGGCAGCATGGTCTCGTGAATCAAGGTCACTCTGGACGAGTGAGGGTTGAGTTGCTATGAGTTGAAAGGAGATACTATTATCTTTGAGGAAATTAAAGATGATTAAGAGAAGATAGATTGGTTAGCCATGAGGAAACGGTGCCTGTTCGGCATTGACCAGTTCCTTTGCTATGATTGGGCATGTGTATGGTTTGTACAGATGTGTGTGGGGCTTTTCGGCCATCGTAATAGATTTCCATTGGAAGCATTCAAGTGCTATGGCCTGTCAGGTGTAGGCGGATACCGGAAGGTTATGGTGGTTCAGTCCACTACTTAAGGATTTGTATGTATTGTGAGGGTGAGAACTCACTTGTATGTTGCTATGGTTTTCATGAATTGAGGCAAGTGAAAGATTTCTATATGTGATGAAGGGTTCACCCTATTAGTGGTTCAGGAGTCATGATGGAATTCCTATGCCATCCCTTATCGGCACGTTAGGTGCAGTAAGCAGTATGTACTAGAAGTAAGAATCAAGATTTGCAGTTCGGTGTTGACAAGGATGTCACGGGCTCAGAGGAGCAAGAACAAAGGATTTGAATGTTTAAGAATAAGCTGATGTTGTCTTCAGTATCACCTGAGATCGGTGTTGGGTGCAAGAGGCTTTGTATCCTGATTACGGGTCATTAAATTATTTTGCAACCTTGGGGTGATCGGTAGTATGGATGTGCATACTGGCTACCTGTGTGAAAAGTCGTGGGAGCGTGACCACATGAAGATTATGTAAGTGTGACTTGTAGTCACCTGATTGATTGAAGATTTGGACCAAGTATAAGGAAATGCAATATTGCTTAATTGAGAATATATGCCTTAAAGGCGTTTGGTCCAGTTGGTTGTGGATTGTGGGGTGTTTGTCCCTGCTATGATGATCACTCTTGTGTATTATGAGAAAAAGGTGGGTTATTATGGACCCAGGTAAGGCTATCAGCCTAGTTCAGTGCGAGCATAATCGGCTTGAAGTGAATGAATAGATTTAAACAAGACTATGGGCTTCATGCGAGCCAAATGTGTTCATTTCTGTATAGCGCTCCTCAAGGAGGGGTATTGGGATATCAGGTGTTGTCCCATCTTCGTCAAATTCATGTGATATTATGATTGTGTCGTGCGTGTGTGAAATGGCTCGATAAATTCTTACGTGTTGAGATTACGCGTGGCGATGAGGTTAAGTGAGCAGAATGGCTCTTGAGATTCAGATTATATATCGCACCTCAGTTGTGCTTAAGTTTTGTGGCAGATGGCTCTATCAGTCTCCCCAGAATGGTATTATGCACTCAACGTGCTTGTGACCGATGTCAGTAAATTGTATTAGTGAGCAATTCAGCTCTGTGTATATATTTCTTTATGTAAATTCTATGATGGGAAAGGGTGGCACACCGCCACGGGTATGTTATTTGGATCGGGCTGCGCGCCGCAACAGTGTGATGTTGAGTAAGACTCCTATAATGATTATTCTCGTGTTTTACTTTCTATTTCTTTGAGGAAAGTTCATATTTATAGCGTGAGTCAGGTAGTCCCTTCCTGATGTCGTTTCCTTATGTGCCGTGTTCGAATTGTGTCCTTTTGGCGCATTATGGCATCGTGTGAGACTGTTAGTTATGCCTGGGGTGACTGGTTATATGAGCAGTTCGTACTGGGTGAGACGAGATTTATAAATTTGGGATCGGTGTGTTAGGATTATGCGAGTATATTACAAGGGAGTTGCCATTACTGGTTTGAAATGAGATGATGATCTAAGGTTAGAGAAAAGATTTCAACGTGTGGTTAACTCTGCAGATGGTTATGAATTTCTACACGTATCCTCCGTTGTGGTGTTATCATCAGCGTTATAGCAGAATATATGAGCGTATCTTATAAGGTGCCTTGAGAGCATCAAATTCGCAGAATTCTGGCTATTAAGGTTCAGGGAGCGTTATTGTGGTCAGATGATGGACTATGCAGTGTATGGTGCTGATTCAGCAAAGGCGCGCAGTTGTGTTATGGTGCCTCGTGTGGTAGTTGATACGGTGTTCAAATGTTAGAATCAGGCATGGCAGAGAATTTTAGGTTGTTGGAACCGAGTTCAGAACGTATTATATGTATAAGAAGAGGATATCTTCAGATTTGATCAAGCTTGTGTGCTCATCGGGGTTATGGAAGGTGCACGAGGTGCTAAATAGTGATTTCACATAACTCCAGAGCATTTCTTGGCGCGTTCGAGGACGAACGTTTGTTTAAGTGGGGGAGAATGTAATGACCCGACCGGCTGTTTTGGGCTCTAGCGTGTCGTTCAGTGGTTGGAAGTCATGAACAACATCATTTCAGGTATATCGACTTGTGCGGATGGTCGGAATTGAAATTCAGGAAGATCAGAGTTGAATTGAAAGGAAAATATTCATTTTAGAGGCCTTAAGTTGAAGAAATTGAGTAAGATTGGAATTTTGAGTAAACGACCTCAAAATCAGGATCTGAGGGTTCCAGCAGGTTCGTATGATGATTTTGGACTTGGGCGTATATCCGGAACGGGTTTTGGATAACCCGGGAGCAGTTCAGCGTATATTGTGGAAAGTTAGTATTTTAAGGAAATTTCCTAAGTTTGACTTGAAGTACATTTCAATGATATTGATGTCCGTTTGGGATTCCGAGTCTGGGAATAGCTCCGTATGGTGATTCTGGAGTTGGGAACGCGATCGGAAGTGAATTCCGATATCCGGAAGTCAATTTAAGGTCATTTGGCTAAAGATCGAAAACTGAAGGTTTTTGAAGAATTCGACCGGAAATGGAAATTTTGATATCGAGGTCGGAATGTGATTCCGGAAGTTGGAGCAGGTCCGTAATGTCGAATATGACTTGCTTGCAAAATTTGGGGTTAATCGGACGTGATTTGATAGGTTTCGGCATCGGAGGTAAAAGTTAGCAATTTCAAAGTTCATAAAGTTGGATTTTAGTATGATTTGTGTTTTCGGCGTTGTTTGAGGTGATTTGAATCCCCAAGCAAGTTCGTGGGATGTTATGGGACCGAGTCGTGTGTTTGGACGGGGTCCCGGGGGCCTCAGGTGTGGTTCAGGGCGGTTTCGGGGCATTTCAGAGTGAATTTTCTGTTGCTGGTTTCTGGTGCTGCTGGTGTTCTATGTGATCGCAGCCTTAGCTATGCGATCGCGAAGAAGAAAGGTGAAGGGGGTGAGTTTGGCTTATGCAATCGCGGTCCCTTGTGTGCAATCGCAGAGAAGGTCTGGGCAGAGCAGTGCGATCGCAGGCCTGCTACTGCGTTCGCAGAAGAGAGCGAGTGAGGGTACTGGAGATGACATGTGCGACCGCATGTCTGTTGGTGCGATCACGGAGGAGGGTCCTGGGTGGCCTGTGCGATCGCAAAGGCTCTCCTGCGATCGCAGAGAAGGCTTGTGCTGGGCAGAATGATATTTAGCGGGTTTTGGCCATTTTAACTCATTTTACATATGCCATGGACGGATTTTGAGAGCATTTCAAGGAAGATTTCAACCAAGCTTCAGAGGTAAGATCATTCTACAGTTTTCCAAGTTAGATAGAAGATTATTACATGGATTAGAACATGAAAATTAGGGAAAATTAGAGGAAAATTTGGAAGAAACCTAGAATTTGGAAATGTGATTTTTGCCACAAATTGGACATAAATTCTGGAACGAATGATGTAATTGAGCTAGTAAAACTTCGGGTAGAGTTTATCTTCAAGAAAATTTCGAAATCCGGGCACGTGGGCCCGAGGGAATTTTGGTCATTTCATTGAGTCGGACTGAGGAACTTTGTAATTTAAATTGGTTATGATCTATTGAGTATATTTTCATTGAATTATCGTCATTTGGATAGTTTGGGAGAGTTGCTCATCCATTTTAGTCGTCGGAGAGGCTTGGAAGCCGGTGATGAATCTTCGGAGCGAGGTGAGTCTCCTTTCTAACCTTGTAAAAGGGAACTGTCCCCATAGGTGTCCTACATGCTGTGTGTAATTGTTTGTGGGGGCTACGTACGCACCAAGTGACGAGAGTCCGTACGTAGCGGCTATTATTGTTATGTCCGGGTAGTTAGGCCCCACATCATGCCTTGTGTTCTTCTTGTGATGAACTGTATGTTATGAAATCCTCCTATGTGTAGTTTTGTTTCTCTGAGGTTTATGGGATTTAAATAATATGAAAGGAATTGTTTTACGGAAAAATAAAATAAAAGGAATTGTTTTACGGAAAATAAAATGTAAAGAATTGTTTTACGGAAAATAATATGAAAGGGATTGTTTTACGGGAAGTAGTACGAAAGAAATTGTTTATGGAAAGTATTATGAAAAGGAAAGAACATTGTGTGTGCATGTGACCGCTTCACAATTTACATTCTGCGAGCGATGTGTGATTTCTCCCACTCTTATATTTGTGATATATATGGGATCGGGCCGTACGCCACGGCGGAGATGAAAAGTATTTGTGATGTATATGGGATCAGGCCGTACGCCACAACGGAGTTGAAAAGTATTTGTGATATATATGGGATCGGGTCGTACGCCACGACGGAGTTGAAAAGTAATTGTAATATATATGGGATCGGGTCGTAGTCCACGGCGGATTTGAGAGGTATTCGTATACATTTATGGGAGCGGGTCGTACGCCACGGCGAATTCAAAGATACATTTATGGGAGCGGGTCGTACGCCACATCGGATTTAAAGAAAGGAAATTACTTATTTACTTATTTTTAGAATTTATTTTGATTCAGTGCCTTATATATATTTGCTGCTTAACTGCCCTCACATGTCTACTGCTTTCAGCATATTCTGTCCTATTTATATTGTTGGACCTTAGTGAGTGTCAAGTCGACCTCTCGTAACTACTTCTTCGAGGTTAGGCGGGATACTCACGGGGTACATATATGTATATGTACTCATGCTACACTTTCTGTGCATTTGTTTGCACATGTATCTTCATAGTTCAGCAATTGATTTGGAGACTTGCTCGTGCTGCATTCATCCGGAGGCGTTCCGCAGTTGACAAAGTTTTCTTCTTTCTATGTCTTTACATTGTATCTCTATTGCTTTTGTCCCATTTATTTCTCGGACAAGAGTTGTATAATTGTATAAATTCTTAGAAACTGCTCATGTACTTGTGTCACCGGGTTCTGGGGATGTGTTGAGTCTTGTCTTATTGAATTAACTGGACTTCCTATCGTGTTAAATTTACAAAAGTTTATTTATTTGATTATGAAAAGCAATAAAGACAACGATTCCAAAATTGTTAAACATGATGGTATTTCAACTGATTAAGGGGTTGTCTTGCCTAACAGTGGTGTCCGGCGCCATCGCAACCCATAGGTTTTGGGTCGTGACAGTCTACTTGTAAGAGAGATACGGTCATAGCAAGTCTTACCGTATGTTCCATGATGAGTTTTCCATCACTTCTCTAGGTCACATCCATTGCAGAATTTTCGTGTTCAGTGTATGCTTCTTGGGTCTGATAGTGTTCCCAATGAAGAAGGAAAGAATCCACACTAGACTGGCCATGGTTACCAAGACCTTAATGGAGGGAATCGAGGAACAAACATAAGCCATAGTCCCTATGATCATAGCTGACATCTACCGGGCTCTGGACCGCTGCCAAATAGGGTTCAAGCATTTCGAGGGTTGCAATCTGCTGCTACAACTGTGGTTATTAGAGCATCAAAAGGGTTGGTACTGCCAGGAGTTTCCACAAAGGGCTTGGAACGATCATATTGTCACGCCCTAACCCTGGGGGACGCGATCGACACTCAACCGAGTGAACCCAGTCAAGAAATCCTGATTAGCCTTTCCTACCCGACTCCTTTACTCCCCGAGTTTATAGCATAACATTTTTTACTGAGTTAGCAGGAGATAAATCAAACGCATACATTCATGATGTTAGCCCATTCTTTCTTATATACCGATACCAGCATTTAGGTCTCCCAAAACATACATACTGGTTACAATATTTAAGAGATGAGAATTACAATTACGTGTTAAACCAACAACTACCCAAAATATACACGACCCGCATAGGTGTCTACGGAGCCTCTAAAGTGAAGGAAATGAAACATAGTTCTGCCGGCGACAAAGCCCCGTCCATACCTTAACAATATATACAAAAGATAGAAACATATGTTTACGCACGGCCCCAGGAGGAAATGGGGCTCACCAAAACTGCTGTAATAAGGAGGAGAGGGCACCACTATCGACGCTCGGCGCTACCAGCTACAGAGCCACCTACATCCATAAGACGATGTAGCGCCCTCGACAAAAGGGACGTTAGTACCATCGAATAGTACTAGTATGTATGAACAAACTTTACTCTAAGTAGAATTAAACAATACACAAGTAGAAGACAGTCATGGAAATCAAACAATGCTGCACAGAAATACAAAGAACACAAGTGAGAGTCTCATAGTCTCTTATTCTGTTTCCCCTGTTGTGGCGCGCAACCTGATCCCACCCTTATTCCTCCTCAACATATCACCCTTATTTTCCTGTTGCAGCGTGCAACCCGATCCCACCGGACAATCACATCTCACCCTTATTCCTTCTCAACATAACGCCCTTATTCCTCCTGTTGCGGCGCGCAATCCGATCCCATTGGACATATTTTAAATAAACATCAACAAAGCAACAATTCAATTACAAGAATTTCTACCACCAATAGCATGAGTTCATAGCAACCGGAGAAGCATGTGAAATCAAGGTGCACAATAACCTTTACAAACACAGTGAGACATGTAAGGTACGCCATAACCATTTAACTTAATTAAATCAATTCACATTTCCTTCCCATTATTTATTACATAGCCCTTGGCACTTTGATACATTTAACAATTGAGTTTGTTACCCTTTTCATTCATTTAGTAGCACTATCCTTCATATCGATAAGTTCCAACATATGATGAATTTTGCACATGATAGGATAAGCATAAAGAATCATGATTCACAATTTCAAGTAACATGGTGACATGGTAAACAACTAAGACAATCAGAGAAAAGAATCTTACGCCTCAACACATTAGAACAATCAATTCAAATATGATCAAGCAAGGAACTCTTACCAAATGCTCGGACAGTAGCGTGATGATTCTACAAAGATTAAAGTTAGCCATACATACCTCGATTTGGGATTTTCCCTTAATTTCTACCACAATCCAACGGACCCTCTTAGCACCTTCAATCTAATTCACAATGTGGCACAATTGAACCCATAATTAGGAATAATGATCATGGCTTGATCTTACTTGAGCATTGTATCAAACACTAGGTGCTCAATAAGATTGCATGGTCCCCCTTTTAGTGAAAGATTACTCTAACCTATTTCCCTTTACTAGTTTAGGATTATTTGATTACATGCAAGTATGGTTTACATCCCCATTCCCATGAACTAACCTACCCATGGTCCATTTTAACTAAAATCTGGAAATTAAGGTTGGTATGGTAGAAGCTTACCTCTTAGAGGAAAGAAATTGGTGTTCTTCTTGACTAATTCCAAGCTTGAATGATGATGGAGGATCACTTGGAGGGAGTTGGGACCTTCTCTCTCTAGAACCCACTCTCTTCTCACTCTAAATTATCAGAAAATGACTAAAAAGATGGGGGATGGGGGTTATATAAGTCTGTGGGTCGGGTTTAAAAATTAGGAAAATGGGTTCCCCGACGCAGGTTTGCGGTCCGAAATGCGATCGCATTTCGGTTATGTGGTCCTCAAACCTGCCGCATAACTGGTCTCAACTGGGCAAAAAGAAAAGGGAAACTGCCCAGGTATGCGGCAACTATGCGGTCCGCATACCTGTTATGCGATCGCATAGTGCACCGCATAACTCCCTCCACAAAACTCAAACGCAAATATGCGACGAACTATGCGGCCCGCATACACGAAATGCGATCGCATTTTGGGCCGCACAGTTGCCCTAAAAATGGACAGCAGGATGTCCAGCAATGTGGCCATTATGCGGTCCGCATACCTGATATGAGACCGCATAGTGGACCGCAAATATTCTTTCACGAAGAGTTTCCTCTAAGTCCGCAGGGTACTTTTCAATCCTAAAGGTCCGAACCGCGGCGAGCAAGCTTGCCGCGAAGAATATCTACAGATATAACGACATAGGGGTCTAATCGAGCATCGTTTTGGTTAAGGATTTTACGGGTCTTTACACATATTTCCTTCCATCACCCTAAGCGAATGACTTATATTCCGGACAGGTTTGCTCAACCGTTAGGTGGCGACTCTTCAATTTCTATACCCCTTTCCCAAAAGGAAATGAGTTGTCCTAGAGAATGTCGAAACCCCGACTCCGATGAAAAGAGGAAAAAGGGGGCACGATACACGGTGCTGATGTCATGAAAAATTGGGGTGAAGTTCGAAGATTCAATTCGTTTCTTGTCATTACATTCTAAAAAATGAGGGGACTATCTGTATACGTTCAAAACTGGGCTCACCCGATTTTGTTTAATTAATCGAGAATAGGATGGTAGACCGGGGATCGATCCTGTGTTGTATCAGACCGAGACATGACGGTGCAGTACCAAGCTCGGTATTCCAAGTACCAATCGAGATCGAGACCACCCACGATGGAGGCCAAACAGAATAGACATCGAGCGAGACCGAAGAAAGCCTATTAACAAAAAGTTGAGATATCCATGACCAGGCAAGGATCGTGGCGAAATTTCGGCACGAATCAAATCAAGAACGATTATTTAGCCAATCATGATATTTCCTTCTATATTTAGAATTGTACCATAAGTAGAATTTCTCTACTATATAAAGTGGTTTTTAATCATTTGTAAAATGATCTAATTCTCGCATATCAAAGCTATACAATACATTATTTCTCTCTTAAGCTCTCTTGTTCTTCAGTTCAGTTCATATTTCTTAATCCGACACTCAGTTGGTTTGAGGGCGATCTAGCTCGAGGGCCTTATACTGATTTGCTTTATTTTTTAGTCAATTTATAGAATTAATTATCATATTCATCAATTTGAGCTAGGTGAAATCACATATTCTTAAAACCACTTACAAATTTAATTGTTATGTGATTTTAAGGTAAGCAATTATGAGATAATAGAGATCGCCACTCTTAATTAGAAATTTCAGATTGATACTTTAAAAACGAAGCATTAATATTTTGATACATAACATTATTTTACTGGAAACAACCAACATGAACTCAAGTTATAGTATGGTCAATAGACTTGAAATATCATTGTATTGGTAAAAAAGAGTCTCACACGTAAGCAAGACCTTGACAACTCAGCTAGCTACGTGGACCAAAGAAAACTTCACAGATGGACATGATTTTGTAAAGAGGTACGAGATTAACTCAACAAGCACGAGCGCGAGATTGACTCGACAGGCACGAGATTGATTCGTCAGCCACGAGTGCATCAGCCACGGGAAACCCAATGAAGAAGAAGAGATGCGGTCGTAAAGAACCCAAACAAAGCCACAGATAGATTCGAGAATCAACAGTTAATGACTTATACGTTATGTAACTCCTATATAATAGTAACGGTTATCCTTTGATGATCCTTTGTAACGCCTCATTAATGTAATAATTAGTCATTAATGAGCAATCATTACAGAAACCAAAACGTTATGCTAGGAAGCCCCTATATAAAAGGGAAGAACTGTAATCCATAAGATCATCTGAATTCTCGAATACAAACTGCTTTACTTTTCTGCATTCTATACTGCTTATTATTTATTTCATTATATTATTCACTCGATTATCAGTAACCCGCGTTTATCCTAAAATAGCTTTGGTCAAGGAATCTTATTCTTTGGTTAAACAAATTGGTTCCGTTACCGGAAAACTGATAATCATAGTGCGTTTACCAACTAATATCCTTTAAATCATGTTGAATTCAAACAACAACAACAACAACAACGTCAACAACAATGACGACAACAACCAACAAGGAAATGGAACCCCAGTTCCATCTCCTCGAGGAACACCACGTGCTTCGAGGGAATCATCCCTTGAAATATCTGATAACCATCGTAACAATAATGAGCAACCAATAGAGCAAGATCAAATAAGGCAAATGATTGTTGAATACGTGGGGCAGGCTTTGCAAGAATTTGCGAGAGGATTACCACAGGCACCTCCAGTACCACTAATGCCGCCTTCAAATAATACAGTCGTAGTAGAGAATCCGCAGTCTGGATTAATAAACTCAACCAAAGGTGAAACCCCAAATGCATCTCTTAAAACGAGACCAGGTACGACTAATAACTCTGAGTTACAAAATTTATTACTAAACATGCAGAAACAGAACGATCGCATCGAGCAAATCCCTGGACTGCCACCTATCATCAAGGGCATTGATGTTGATAGATATTCTCAACAACCTTGGAAGCCAAGTGCGGCTCCATTGCCTATACCCAAGAAATTTAGAATTCCCGACGTTCCTAAATATGATGGAACAACTGACCCGCGCGATCACGTGACTGCCTTCACTACTTGAGTAAAAGGAAACGACTTAACAAAAGAGGAGATCGAATCGGTCCTTGTCAAGAAATTTGGGGAAACGCTCACAAAAGGAGCTTTAACCTGGTATTCTCTTCTCCCTGAAAAATTCTATAGATTCCTTTGCTGAACTTGCAGATTCGTTTATAAAAGCACACTCTGGTGCACAAAAAGTTGAAAAACGAATGGAAGATATATTCAAGATAAAGCAAGGAGACATGGAATTGCTTCGTGAATTTGTAGACAGGTTTCAACGAGAAAGAATGCAATTACCAAGGGTGCCTGACAATTGGGCAGGCATGGAATTTGCAAGCAACTTAAACGATAAAACCTCAGAAGACACGAGACGGCTTAAAGAAAGTCTGAGAGAATTCTCAGCTACAACATGGAATGATGTGTATAACATGTACAGTACCAAACTCAGAATCGAAGAAGATATCATTGCTCGATCAAAAGATGAAGAATATCCCAGAACCAGACGTCCAGAACCAGGGAAAAGGTCAGGAAAAAATAGGTACGATCCTTACTTAGGACCTTCGGGACGTGACACACGTCCCAGGTTCGAAAATACAAGACCATCGGGAAGAGATATAGGCTCATCCTCATCTAGATCCAGGAGAGATTGAGATGAACGGTCTAGGGGTAATACCCGAATTGGAGACCATAACTTCAATGTGAGAAGTACTGAACTTGTTTCAATATTGAGAAATATGGGAGACAAGGTTAAATGGCCCAAAGAAATGCGATCTAATCCTAACAGGAGAAACCTTGATCAGTGGTGTGAATTCCACAATGATCATGGTCATAGAACTGCAGATTTTTTCAAGGTGAAGTAGAACATCTATTAAAACAGGGCTACTTAACAGAATTGATTAGTGATAAAGGTAAACAGGCATATATGAAGAACAAGCAAGAGCCCCCAAAACCTCCTTCCCCAAAACAAACTGTCAACGTCATACATGGAGGGGAATAAGTGAACGACATAGTTTGCCAGTTAACATCAAAAGTCACAAGTACCCACGGGAAACGAGTTCGAGAAGAGACGACAGAAGATCAAATAACTTTTGATGATGTAGATTTTGGCGTATTAATGCTTCCTCATAACGATGCACTGGTAATATCTTTAATTATTCATGACACTAACGTTAAAAGAGTATTGATTGATCCAGGCAGTTCAGTCAACATTATTTTGATAAAAGTCGTGGAGGAAATGCTGGTAGAAAATGAAATGATCCCAAAGGCACGAGCCATATCTGGGTTCGATAATTCAACAGTGATAACTAAAGGAGAAATCGAACTTACCACTTACGCCGAAGGAGTCGTCAAAAATGCGAAATACCAAGTCATTGATACAGAGATGGCTTATAACGTTATTTTGGGAAGACCATGCATCCATGATATGAAAGCTGTCTCATCCACCTTACATGAGATAATAAAATTCCCTTCAAAGTGGGGAGTAAGACAAATTAGAGGTGACCAAAAAACTTCAAGAAATATCAATCCGATAGCCCTTCACAACAAAAAAGATACGGGAGAGACAGCAAATTATCAAACAGAAGCTACTCAACAAAAAGGTATGGAAAAAACCTCTTATCAACTATGTACAAAAGAAATGGATATTCAAATAGGTATGGAAGGAGATAACGATGAAACAAATCATGTTACCATCAAGGATGAGCTAGAACATGCAGACATAGACTCCAAACCGGATTTCATTCGTGAACCAGAAGAAGACGAGCATATTAAAATAACCGCTGAAGAACTTGAGGCTATTCCGCTTTCTGAACAAAAGCCCGAGAGAAAGTTGTATATTGGCACAAAATTGCCAGAAAGACTAACTCTTGAGCAAAAAGATATGTTAGTCAATTATTTAAAAGCTAATGAGGACTGTTTTGCATGGTCCCACTCAGATATGACAGGTATCCCACCAAAAGTGATGACTCATAAACTAAATGAAGATCCATCCTTCGTACCTGTTAAATAAAAGAAAAGAAAGCAAGTACCTTTCAAAAATCAAGTGATTGACAAGGAAGTTCAAAAACTACTGAACATACGCTCGATACGAGAGGTAAAGTATCCTGACTGGCTGGCTAACACAGTAGTGGTGCCTAAAAAGAACGGTAAATTGAGGGTATGTGTAGATTATATTGATTTAAATAAAGCATGTCCTAAAGATTCATTTCCTTTGCCACATATAGATCAAATGATCGATGCTACCGCAGGTCATGAATTGTTAAGTTTTTTGGATGCATATTCTGGTTATAACCAGATTAAAATGGATTCCTTAGATGAATAAAAAACTTCATTCATCACTAACAGGGGGACTTATTGTTATAAGGTCATGCATTTTGGCTTGAAAAATGCAGGGGCCACTTACCAAAGGTTAGTAACAAAAATGTTCCAAGAACATTTAGGAAAAATGATGGAAGTCTATATCGATGATATGCTTGTAAAATCAACACAAGCGGAAAATCATCTCCAGCATCTCTCTACTACTTTTGACATCTTACGCAGGTATAATATGAAGCTCAATCCGGAAAAATGTGCCTTCGGAGTACAATCTGGTAAGTTTCTGGGATTCCTTGTATCTAATAGAGGAATAGAAGTAAATCCGGCTCAAATAAAAGCTATAGAAGAAATACCTGAAATTCTGAAGAATAAAAAAGAAGTTCAAAGATTAATAGGAAGAATAGCAGCTTTAAGGAGATTTATTTCTAGATCTTCCGAGAAAAGCTTTAAATTCTTTTCAGCTCTTAAAAACCAAAATCACTTCGAGTGGACTGAAGAATGCCAGCAGGCACTCAAAGACTTGAAGATTTACTTATCAAAACCACCACTGCTATCGAAGCCAAGAGAAGGAGAAAGATTATACATCTACCTGGCTATTTCAGAAATTGTCGTAAGTGCAGTACTGGTAAGGGAAGAAAAAGGTAAGCAATCCCCTATTTATTATGTAAGCAAGACTCTGTTAGATGCCGAAACTAGATATCCACATCTAGAAAAATTAGCTTTAGCTTTAATAATGGCATCAAGAAAATTACGTCCTTATTTTCAATGTCATCCAATCACTATCGTGACTTCATATCCTTTAAGAAATATTCTGCACAAACAAGAACTGTCAGGAAGATTAGCCAAACGGCCAATAGAGTTAAGTGAGCATGATATAACATATCAACCTAGAACGGCAATTAAATCGCAAATATTAACAGAATTTTAGCTGACTTTAGCAATAATATTACTCCTGAAGTGGAAAAAGAGTTACAACTCTTCAATGGTGTAAACCCAAGCCAATGGACCATATTTACAGATAGCTCTTCTAATGTAAAAGGAGCTGGATTAGGCATTGTACTGACATCACCCACGGGTGAAAAGATACGACAAACTATTAAGTGTTATCCAATCACTAACAGTGAAGCAGAGTACGAGGTTGTTATTGCAGGTTTAGAATTGGCACGGGAGCTGTCAATTCAACAAATCGAGATCAACAACGATTCTCAATTGGTGGTAAACCAAATGCAGGGGACTTACATCGCTCGAGAAACTCGAATGCAACAATATTTAGAAAAGGCACGAGAACTTGTAAGACAGTTCAAAACGTGGAAAATAATACAAATACCCAGGGAGGAAAATGCTGAAGCAGATGCGTTAGAAAACCTTGCAGCAGTCACATAAGTGACCAATGAAGACAACACCATTGTCGTTCACCTCTTTCATTCAGCGATTGACCAAGACAGAAATGAGGTATCTTTTAATAATTTAACTTGGGATTGGAGAAACGAAATTCTCAATTTTTTGCAGAGTGGTACCGTGCCTGAAGACAAGAAAGAAGCTCAAGCGCTTCGCCGCAAAGCAGCAAGATATTGTCTTGTACATAACACGTTGTATCATAAAATGTTCTGGGGACCCCTAGCTAAATGCCTCGGACCTAATCAGACGGAGTTTGTGATAAAAGAAGTCCACGAAGGACATTGTGGAAATCACGCAGGAGCAAGATCTTTAGTAAAAACCCTAATCAGAGTAAGGTACTATTGGCCTAAGATGGAAGAAGACGCGGAGAATTTCATCTCAAAATGCGATAGGTGTCAATGGTCTGCCAATAATATGCACAGACCAGCGGAGCTATTACATTCTATCATATCACCATGGCCCTTTTATGAAAATGGGGAATGGATATAGTGGGACCTCCTCCCCTAGCTAAAGGATAGGTACAATTCCTTCTGGTGCTTACTGATTATTTCACAAAATGGGTCGAAGCGGAAGCATTCAAACAAGTGCGGGAAAAGGAGGTCAAAAGTTTCTTATGGCGAAACATAATATGCCGATTTGGAATTCCAAAGGAGATCGTGTGTGATAATGGTCCACAGTTTATAGGCTCTCAAATCACAGAGTTCTTCGAAAGTTGGAAAATTAAACGCATTGTTTCAACACCATATCATCCCGTAGCTAACAGACAAGCTGAGTCTACGAACAAAATCATTATCAACAATATAAAGAAGCGCTTAGATAAAGCCAAAGGCAGTTGGCCCGACAAATTACCAGCGGTATTATGGGCATACAGAACTACGTCAAAAACGGCTGCGGGAGAAACCCCTTTCGCACTTGTTTATGGCTTAGAAGCATTAATACCCGTGGAAATCGGCGAACCAAGTTTGAGGGTGACAACGGCTACGGAGCAAACAAATGACACCAAATTCCAAACCAATTTGGACTTGCTCGAGTCACGAAGAGAAGCAACTCTAATACTGATGGCAGCTCAAAAGCAAATCATAGAGCGATATTACAATAGTAAAGCTCATCTCAGATATTTTAAGATTGGGGACTTCGTACTTAAAAATGTTTTCCAATCAACAAAAAAAGCAGGCGTTGGCAAATTGAATCCAAATTGGGAAGGACCCTATAAGATTCGGGGCATAGCTGGGAAAGGTGCCTACGAGTTGGAAGCCATGGACGACAGGATTCTACCAACGAGCTGGAATGCCATCCACCTGAAGAAATACTACTTCTAAGGAAAAGAAGTACCCCCGGTCAGGTATCGCATGTTTGATTTCATCTTTGAATATTTAAATTTTACTAACATTTTTAGATGATAGGCAAAAAGCTAACTCATCACCGGATGATGACATTAGACCTGCAAAGACGCGAGGAAATAACACAATTCCCGGTCTAGGGTTACACTTTCTGATGGATATTTTAAAGGGTTAAGTAGTCATCATCTAAAAAAGTATATACCTTCGAGTCCGAAATGTTTTCCTTTTTCAGGGAAAGGACCACAAAGAAGGAACAATTAAGTGCTCGAGATCTCATTCTTCAAAGCTCAAACACTAGGGGGACTATACAGTATGGAAGGCCAAGATAAAGCAAAAAGACTGCGAGAAGTCAAAAGCTCGAGCCTAAAAGAACCATTTACCCAACAAGTCAAGTGATACGAGCAAAACTAAAAGAACTGAAGACTCTAGCACAAGAATTACAAAGCCTACTCTAAAAAACCTTCGAACCATGTTCAGGTTAAAAGGCAAAGTATCAACTACGACGAAGAAATATACATTTTACACGTATACAAAAACTGTTGCGACAAAAAACAGTTAGGGATAGAAGATCATCATCATTGTACTTAGTCAAAAAACTGTTATAATAAAAAAACAGTTACGAAATCTTTGTACCCAAGTAGAAAATTGTTATTCAAATAAAACAGTTACGGATGAAAGATCATAACCCTTGTATTTATTCTCAAAATTGTTATCAAATAAAACAGTTACGAATCACGATACATTTCTCTCGTACTTGTTATAAAACCGTTGCAAATAAAAACAGTTATGGGTAAAAACCCAACATTTAAAAAAACTGTTACTAATGAAAAACAGTTATCTCCTTGTATTAACTCGAAAAAACTGTTACCTATGAAAAACAGTTGCGAAATACAAGTGATTATCAAATCTGTTAAAACAAAACAGTTGCAACATGAGTCTTAGATGATAATCATAACACATGTAAAATGTTGTGAAAGTTCAAATAAAAACTTCTCACAAAAACATTCTTAAACATGTGAGAAATTCCTATCACTCTATTGCATTCCAATGAAGTTGAGACGTCTTCTTCATTAAGTATTAATCAAAAAGGGCCCTAACTCATAAACAAAGCCTGTCACAAACAAAGGCTAAAAATTTATACGAACACTACACCTACTGTGAAAAGGTTCAAAGTGAAATATGTATTTTTCATGCAAAAAAGCTAAGAGGTACAAACAAAAACCTTAGAAAAGCAATACATACAATCGACTTAAAAGAGTAACATTCAAACTCATAGCAAAAAGTCTCGAGATTGTATTGAAATTTAAATAAGCAGCTAAGTCGAAAACTAAGTACTAACTAGTACTTAGCCACATAAGTATTTACATTTGTTGTGCCCCTAAGTTGTCAGTTGGGGATTTTAAAGTTTCAAACTTACCCTCGATGGAGCTGGGAGTAACCACATCAATCCAAAGAAATAAAAAAAAGAAAGGGAGTGGGGATAACAAAATATTCATTCTTGAGGAGGAGGAGAGTTGACTTCTTCAGGAGGAGGAACGGCAGCTGCTTGAAGATCATGGGCTTGAAAATCTTCATCCATGGCTTCTTTAGATTTAGCAATCTCATCATTGAGGTCGAAACCCTCCTGGCCCATTTCCATTAACGTATCATGACGAGCACTCATATACGCTCAACTCACGTCAACAGCTGTCACCTCTTCAAGGTCACTATAATCTTTTGACCATGTCTGAATTTCAATCTTCAAGCTATCCTTCTCAGCTTCGGCGGCTTCAAGGGCAACCTTCAAAGGTACAACTGACTCCTCCAGAGTTCGAACTTTGACCAGGGTTGCACGAAGATCCTCTTGAGTCTGGGAAAGATTCCGTACAAGTTCACTGGAGTATTCCTCCTTTTGCCCCAGCATATGCTTTAGATTCCTGATTTCCTCCGTGACTTTCGACAACTGTTCAGCAAATAAGGATTCAAGAGTGTCTTTCTCCTTGTTGACCTAGCTGGAAGAAGCTCTCTGCACTGCTAACTCCGTAGCAGCAATCCTCAACTTCTCCTTTAAGATATGCCTTTCCTCCACTAGAACATCCATGTCTATCCTTAAGCCATCATATTGTGCCTTCATATTGTCAAATTCAAACTGAAGCTCACGCAGCTCTTTCAACTCATTCTCTGAATTTAAAACTCTCTTCGTGAGTTCTAAGCCAATAAGGTGCGTCTACAAAAAACAGTAAAACAATCAAACATGTTAAACTGTTATTAGAAGAAAATTGTATGTATGAAAAATTCAAAGGCATACCTTCAAAGAATTGTGCACCACTTCGTTGGCCCAAGTAAGAGTTGAATGACTGTCAAGTTTGGACCTCTCTTCAGAGTCGATCAGAGGTTTGAGCCGCACTTCAGGGTCACCCGTCTTCTTAAAAAGACTCCCTCCGACTGGAACCTCAATTATAACCCTCCGCATCTCCCTGCTAGAAGACCCTACTCCATAAGAGAAGGCACGGAAGCAGGAACGGAGGGAGCAGCAACAGATACGAACGGAAGAGGAGCCGAGGGAGCCACGGGCACATCAACAGATACAGATGGATGAGGAGCTGAGGAAATAACAGATACGGACGGAGGAGCGGCAATAATAGCAAGAGGAGCAGGAACATCAACAAAATCAGGAAATATAGTAGCTAAGGGAACATCATCAGGGTCTAGCTCAAACCCTTCACGGAAAAGACGCTCGACAATATCTTGAACCGGGGACTGAGATTCATCTCCTGAAGAAGAGGGCCTAATTGCCAACATGGAAGGAAGAGACTTGGGAGAAAATTCATCATTTGAAACTACTCGCCTTCTTCTCGACCGGTGCACCAAAGCACCCTCTCTTCCTTCTTCCTCTTCCCCCCTAGAATGGGGATCACTGACTTTTCTCTTCGAAGAACTGGCAAGGATGCTCTAAGCATGGGACAAAGACATCTTTGGGAGCGACGAACCAGATGCCCCACCGGGCAGAAAACCCTATCAAGAAAAAAGGGAAACATTAAATGAGAATAAAAAGAACTCAGGTAAGGCAGGAAGTAAGAAACACTTCGCTTACCGTGGGTCTTATCAATCCAATTGTACTTCATGGAAAAGTACTTTGAAGATCTTTCTTCAACAGGAGCGGCAGACAACATTCTTTCTACCCAATCACGAATATCGGATACATTCTCGACATTATTCATGATTACTGAAAAAGAAAAGAAAAACAGATGCGACATTAAAAACGCAATTCAAATCTAAATGAAGAAAATAGATACGAACCAAAAAGTACTCACGTGCACGGTTCCACTTATCAGGGAAGGGAAGATTGTTTTCACCAACTAAAATAGCAGTGGGAACGACAACGTATCTGAGGTACCAACCTCTGTCCTTATCGTCACCTGGGGTTACTAAAACTCTTTTACTCCGAGCAGCCAGAGTAAAAACCCCTTGACGAAATAAGACAGGAGAATATAAATGAATAAGATGGTGGAAGGTGAAGGGAACTGAAACCTTAGAAGCTAAAACTCTCAAGCAAGCAACTATTCGCCACACTAAAGGACCGACTTGTCCTAGACAGATATTGAAGAAGCGGCAAAACTCGATGATAACAGGGTCGATGGGAGGTTTAAATCCTAGTGTAAAAGGATAAGTGTAAACGAAGGAATAACCCGTCTTGTAAGACATAATCCTCTGATTATTATTCGGCACAAGAATAGGAACATTAGACTCCCAAGAACACTCCCTGTGGACAAGAGGAATGTGACCTTCAGTAATAATTGTCGCATACTTCTCTACACTCTCCAAAGAAGAAGACTGTTCAACAATAGATGAATTTTCCCTTGTAAGGACTATCTCAGCAGGAATAATTTCGTCAACTTTGGGTTCACGAATATCATCCTTACTCTTAGAAACAGAGTGAGAAGACCTAGCTCTAGGGGACAACAAAGACCTAGCGGAAGGAGGAGAAACCAGAGGAGAAGAAGAGCCTCTAGTAGAGGCAGATCCCAGACTCCTCAGTCGACCACCTCTCCGGCTCCTAGATGGAGCAGAAGAAGATGCCAGAGTCTCTACGTCTATAACATTTTCTGGTTGGTTTGATGAAGACATCTTTACGAAAACAAAGGAAAATTCTTTGAAAAAGAGGAATTAAGTATGGAAGTGTTCTGTAAAAGTAAAGAAAGGAATAAGACTATTTATACATAAGGGCAACCGTCAAAACATGGAAGAATAATGATGGAAAGGCAAAATCAAAGATGTCACTTCGGGACTGATATACCAGCAAAAAGCCTTAAAAAGCGTCGATTCATTGTAGAGTCAATCAGAAAAGGACACATGGAAGGAGAATTAAATGGAAGTGATAAATGACGATTGTGTTCATAAAAAGATACAATGTTACGAAGCAAAGCGGCGGCAAAATATTCCCGCCATAAATGCATATCCACTTACCAAATATTAATCGATAAATATATGGTAAGTGGGGGGACTATCTGTATTGGTAAAAAAGAGTCTCACACGTAAGTTAGACCTTGACAACTCAGCTAGTTACGTGGACCAAAGAAAACGTCACAGATGGACATGATTTTGTAAAGAAGTACGAGATTAACTCAACAAGCACGAACGCGAGATTGACTCGACAGGCACGGGATTGATTCGTCAGCCACGAGTGCATCAGCCACGGGAAACCCAATGAAGAAGAAGAGATGCGGTCGTAAAGAACCCAAACAAAGCCACAAATAGATTCGAGAATCAACAGTTAATGACTTATACGTTATGTAACTCCTATATAATAGTAACGGTTATCCTTTGATGATCCTTTGTAACGCCTCATTAATGTAATAATTAGCCATTAATGAGCAATCATTACAGAAACCAAAATGTTATGCTAGGAAGCCCCTATATAAAAGGGAAGAATTGTAATCCATAAGATCATCTGAATTCTCGAATACAAACTACTTTACTTTTCTACATTCTATATTGCTTATTATTTCTTTATTCATTATATTATTCACTCGATTATCAGTAACCCGCGTTTATCCTAAAATGGATTTGGTCAAGGAATCTCATTCTTTGGTTAAACAATCATATAGTTAAACAAAAGGAAGAATCAATTGTTGCAATTTGATCGTATAGTACCATTATGGTGTAGTGTTTAATCCTACTTAAAAACTTCTCCTTTTTCCTGCCCCATATTACGGCCCTTTGATATTTAGACCCAAATGGTCCCGGGCTATGTGGGCCTAAGTGGGCCCGGACTATTTTTTTTAATTTCTTTTTTATCTAAGGTAATTTCTCGTAAATTATATTATATAATTGTGACTTAAATTTTGTAATTCAAATTTAAACACAAAAATTAGAAAGAGATACTCAAAGGAATGCGTTATAATTTTTATTATTATGTCATTAACAAAAAATGGCAATATCTTTCTTAGAGCCCGTTTGGATTGACTTATTTTAAGTGCTTTTAAGTCAAAATAGCTTTTAAGTCATTTTGTAGTGTTTGGATGAAGTAAAAAGTGCTTTTAAGCACTTAGTTTTAAGGTAATGACAAAAATAAGTCAAAAGTCACAAGCTAGAATTCCTAACTTATGGCTTTTGTCTTAAAAGTCACTTACAACAAGCCCATCCAAACGGGCTCTTAGTCTTTCTACCCCCAATGGAATGAGCACAACAAGGTGCTAATACCACCATTGAAAGGAAAAAAACTAATCAAGATGCGCCAAAATACAAGTTTGATATTAGTTTACATTTTATCTCTTACAAATTTCATAAATCCTTCAAGGTCCGGAGGAATTTCCGTTGGTGGTGGCGGAAAAGAAGCTTGTTTATTACCGCTTCCGGGCGAAGTAGCATCCTCAACAAGTTCAACTAGCATTTCTTTGTAAGCTTCATCTACCTTTGGTTGTGATTCAGCAAGTCCAAAGTTTCTTTGTTCCGAACGGATCCAATCTCTGAAGAGTACTGATATTTCCAAGCTCTCCCTCATAGACGCTCTATGATCAACATAGTTGAAGTCTTGCTTGACTGAAAGCGCTCTGCGATTTCACTGTTGAATCTTTAATAGTTAAAATGTCTCGAGACATCCCTGAAAGAACCGGAAAGTGTTTTCCTTTGTCCTTCTACCATTCCAAAATATTAAAGGAGCCGCCGGGATTCACTTCTAACGACAAATAAACTTCAAACTCATTTAGTTGTGAACAATCACTAGCCGTGAAACCTTGAGAACCCTGAACCCCGCCCAAGCACTAAGCGCTCTTACTCCCGCAGTTTTTAGATGATTGCGAACTAGAAGAAGCAGGAGCTGTAAAATTTGGTCTAGCATGATCTAAGGCAAGTTGATAAGCACTATAAATAGTTTGAACATTTATTTTAATTGAGGCTATTGCTTCCGGAAGTGTAGAAAATTCCTCATTTTCAAGTGCTAAACCATTATAAACAGTTTCATACAAAAATTGAAGACCTCCTAATTTCATAGTAGGATTTAACAAGGCACACCATAAATAGGGGGAATAGGGAAACAATACTTTTTATACTTTTATCTAATAGAATCAATAGCAAGTTCATAAATTACCCCACCCTCTGAAAATTGAGTAAACAAGGTAGCAAGTTTTGCAATATAAACTAAACAGTTAGAAATAGTAGGATAATATTGCTCAGATAATTCATTTGTAACAATATGAAATTTGTCTAAAAAATTTACTAGCATTTTAATATTAGCTCAATCCTGATTTGTAAGGTGCTCATCATCATCGGCTACACAAGCATTAAACATTGAGTTTATAGGGTTTCTATATTCATATGCAACAACTAAACTTTCATACATGTAATTCCATCTAGTTGGACAAGGTTTAGGAATCTTTCTTTCTCTTAGGCCAAATTCATCGCATCTTTTAAAATATTTTCTAAGTCTACTTCTACGGTTTGAATAAAAAGCCAGTTAAGAGCCATTTTCACCTTTTCAGTAGTAATAACAACACGACAATTTATATGAGTAAATAAATAGCGCAAATATTGTTCATATTAATGTTTATATTTATAAATATCGCTCTTTACGGTTGTGCGAAGCCATCCTTTATAAATAAGATTAAAAACTCTTCTAATATAATGAACAAAGTGAGGGTTAGAAGGAAAACTATAGGGTAAGCACATAACAGTAACCATTTCTGTCAATTCTTCACGATCTTTTCTAGGATCATTATATAAAACACCACCGGTAAAAATATTTATTCCCGATTGAAATTGATTTGACCCGGTACTAGGGTCAACCTGACTAGGTACACTTGTCCCTTCGGCCGCAGCTTTCATTTGATGAAATTTGACTTTATCTTTAGGGTGTTTCTTTATGTGTGTAGTCAAACTTCCCGTACCCCCCCCCCCCCCCCCCCCCCCCCCCCCCCCC
>ML293893.1:5544-60237 GCA_005239495.1 Nicotiana undulata | reverse complement strand
ATGTAGCTCTGCTCCAGGTGGACAATGCTCTCTTCACCTTCTTTAACTTGAAGTTAAACAATGCGAAAGGATTTGCCATAAAGTCTGCACTCCAATTCTGTCGAACTACCTCCTTGAATGAATCGTGTTTAGTCCAGAAATTCAGAAATCTGAATGATTTTTTGATAGGTTCTGCTTCTATATCACACTTCAGCTTCAATGGGCAATGGTCTGATCCAATTTTAGATAGGTGCGTTACCTCTAGACCTGGGAAGTTTTGAGGTTAAATTAGTAGTTTTAGGTGTTATTTTGTGATTTGGTCGCATGAGCAAGTCTATGATATTTTCAGACTTCCGTGCATGTTTGGTTTTGAGCCCCGAGGGCTCGGGTGAGTTTCAGGTAGGCTTCGGGATGTTTTGAACTTGTAAAAGTTTGTTGTTTTGCTACTACTGGTGCATTGGTGTGTTCCTCTTCGCAATCGCGGAGCTTCTCTCGTGATCAAGTATAGTAAAAAGATTGGGGGCCAATTGTTTCTTCGCAAATGCGATGTCTTTGACGCGAACGCGAAGCACTAGGGGGAGTACCCTTCGCGAACACGGGCAGGCTTACGCAAACGCATTGAGTTATGGTCCTGGGGGAAGGGAGCCTCGATTTGTTCTACGCGAACTCCACCTTAGGTCCGCGATCCCGATGGTCACAGGTCGCAAAGCATCTCGAACGCGTTCGAGCCCTCACGAACGCGAAGGCCACTGTGCCATAATTCTATGCAATCGCGATGAAGGCATGTCTAGTGACTTAAATACATAATTAAAACGGGCAGCAACTATTTTTCTCATATTTTCGAACTAAAAAGACGTAGAGGTGTTTTTCAACCCACAAGTTCATCCCCAAGGTGTTGGTAAACGATTCTAAACAATTCTCTTTCGATTTCCCAATGTTTTCCATCACTTTTCAATCAAAAATCAAGGGTTTTCATGGTAGAAATTGGGGGTTTGGGTAGAATTAGGGAATTTTGTAAAAATAGAATTTTTATCTCGAATTGGAGTCGGATTTCGATACTAATTACATATTCGGGATCAGAGGTGAATGGGTAAACATAATTTGGTCTGAACCCCGAGTTTGAACCAAGCGGGCCCATGGTCGGTTTTTATCCTTTTTGAGAAAACATAGGAAAACCATAATTTTTCACTAAAGTTAGTTCCTTTAGCACTAATTAATGATATTGAACTAATTATATTAGATTCGAGGGTGTTGGAGGTGAATTCGAAAGGAAATGCTGTAATTGAGCAGTGAGTGGCCTGCGAAATCGAGGTAAGTGTTGTGTCTAACCTTAGCTTGAGGGAATAGGTATTATGTTACTACTTGCTACTTGTTTTATTTCTAAATCCAATATATAGGTGAGGTCACGAGTACCTATATATTGTGGTCAGGTCATACCATGCGAGTGAACGTTAATTCTTATTATTCTGGTTGTCTTAAAGCCTATCATCTATGATTATTGTTGTTAGAAAAATGTTGAAAGATTAGTATGTGGTTCCACCGAGAAGGATATTATTGTGAATATTGAATTGGAATTAAAATGTTAAATGATGATAAACTATGATGAAATACTGATTTTCTTGTGAAATCCCTCTTTGTATGCTGTTAATGATTATGTGATAGGTGAGGAAGAGTATAAAGCACGAAGGGTGATGCCGTGCATGATTCATTTATATTATATTATGAGGAAGGGTGTATAGCATGAAGGGTGATGCTGTGCATGATTTATTTATATTGTGAGGAAGACTGTAAAGCACGAAGGGGGATGCCGTGCATTCTTATTTATAATCTGGTGAGGATGAGAGTAAAAGCACGAAGATTGATGTTGTGTATTCTATTTATTATTTGGTGAGGCTGAGAGTAAAAGCACGAATGGTGATGCAGTGCAATTTTCCTTTCTATTTTAATTGCTAAAATTATTGTTGATCACTGTCTATTTCTGTCTTATTGTTTTCCTCACTCTCAATGTTAAATTCCCCACTGCATGTTCCCTTCCTATTATTGGTTACCTTTAAATTCTTTACTTGCTGTTATTGTTATTAGCCTGATTTTATATGTCTATATTTTTATGTGGTGACTTGTCCTAGCCTCGTCATTACTTCGCCGAGGTTAGGCTCGACACTTACCAGTACATGGGGTCGGTTGTACTGATACTGCACTTTGCACTTCTTGTGTAGATCCAATTTTAGGTCCGAGTTGAGTTCGAGCTAGATCAGACGCTATTCGCACGGAGACAAGAGGTAGATCTGCCGACGTTCGCAAATTCCTGGAGTCTTCTCCTTGTTATTCGTTTGCTGTTTTATCTAGTTCAAAACAGTTTTATATATTTTCCTTTGATCCAAATACTTGTAGTATTCTTTAGTAGTTTGTGAATTGTGACTCCAAACCCTGGGTAGCTAGATATTAACATTAGCTTCGAGTTTCGTTTCATTATTTAGCATATTATTCTGGATTCATTTATTGGATAATTTTAGACTTAGTATTATATGTTAATTATTGTAAATGTTGAATCCCTTTAACATTGGCTTGCCTAGAAAGTGTGGTGTTAGGCGCCATCACGATCCCGAGGGTGGAGAATTTAGGTCGTGACAAATTGGTATTAGAACACTAGGTTGCTTAGGTCTTACAGTTCACGAACAAGCTTATTTTAGTCTGAGGGATCGGCACGGAGACGTGTATACTTATCTCTCAGAGGTTATAAAGTTAGGAACAAACTCATTTTATTTCTACTCTGTCGTGCAATTCTTGTTATCCCGAATACTGATTGGACTCTTCTATTCTCTCGGAGGTGGAGAGAACACATGCTTCTTCTTCCGCTGACCAACAATCAGGTCCTCCGGTAGCAGCAACTCCTAGTAGGGGCAGAGGCCAAGGTAGGGGAAGGACTCAGCGCATTCCTCAAGCAGCAACTCCAGCTACGGAGCCCCATATAGAGATGGATGAGGGCGCTCCAGCTCAGACCCTTCTAGTAGGACCGACTCATGTCCAACAGGGGTTTAATGCTACCCGGTGTTTCAAGATGCTTTGGTCCGGTTAGTGGGCCTTATGGAGAGTGTAGCCCATACAGGCACATTCCCCATGGCAGCAGCCGTATCTCAGGCTGGAGGAGGGGTTCAGACTCTTGTTACCTACACTCATGATCATACTACTCCTCCGATTCAGACCCCAACAACCAATCCAATTGGGGTAGTTCAGCTAGCTGCTGCAGCACCGCTTATTGATGGGCTAGCTATATCCTTTGATGCTTTGTGGAGATTAGACAGGTTTATCAAGCTTTTCCATGTTCATTTCAGTGGTGCTACTTCAGAGGATCCTCGGGAATGTCTTGATAGCTGTCATGAGGTTCTTCGAAACATGGGTATTTTGGAGACCAATAGGGTCGACTTCGCCGTTTTTCAGATGACTGGTTCTGCCAATAAATGGTGGAGGGATTATTTGTTGACTAGACTTGGGTAACCTGCTTTGACTTGGGACCTATTTTCACACCTCTTCCTGTAGAAATTTCAACCTATCACTACGAGGGAGGAGAATCGTCCTCAGTTTGAGCGTCTTCAGCAGGGCAGCATCACTGTTACCCAGTATTAGAATCGCTTTGTGGATTTGCCTTGACATGCTATTCTTTTGTTACCTATAGAGAGATAGAGAGATAGGGTCGGGAGATTTATTGAGGTCCTTGCTCAACTGATCAGATTGCATATGGATAAGGAGATAGGGAGAGATATTTCCTTTCAGGATACGGCCAATGCGACCAGGAGAGTTGAGATGGTTCTCGAATTGGGAGGTCAGGGGTCAGACAAGAGACCTCGCCATTCCAGTGGATTCAGCGGTGCCTCATCTAGAGGTGGGGTTACTTTTAGCAGAGGCCATTCTTCCAGGTCATTTCACTCAGCACTCCAAGCCTCCCATGGTACCTCAAGTGGTCATGGATCTTATTTTCCTTATCCTAATCAGCCAGCCCGTATCAGTGCAACTCTTCTCCAGAGCTTTCAGGGAGGTTATTCAGGTCGACCAGGTTAGATTGTCGTTCAGCAGCCGAGGTCTTATTACACTTGTGGCATATTGCTAGATATTGCCCTTGCGCATTAGATAATTCTCAGTCACAGGGTACTCGTGCTATAGTTCCAGCACCAGCTGCCCATCCAGCCAGGGGTAAGGGTCAGGTAGCAAGAGGTAGGGGCCAAATTGTTAAAGGTGGAGGCCATCCCACTAGAGATGGAGGTCCACTTATCAAAGGTCATCCCAAAGACGCGGTTCAAGGTGGTGGGGCCCAACCCCGATTGTTCTATTTGATCCGGGGTCTATTTACTCTTATGTATCATCTTATTTTGCCTCGTATTTGGTTGTGCCCCGTGATTCCTTGAGTGTCCCTGTTTATGTGTCTACGCCCGTGGGGGATGCTATTGTTGTAAACCGCGTGTATCGTTCGTGTGTGGTCGTTATTGAGGGTACTGAAATCAGTGTGGACCTTTTGCTTCTTGATATAGTGTATTTCGATGTCATATTGGGCATGGATTGGATATCACCTTATTATTCCATCTTGGACTGTCACGCCAAGACATTTACATTAGATTTGCCGGGGTTGCCTTGATTGGAGTCGAAAGGGACTCCTGGTCATTCTCCCAGCATAGTGATTTCTTATGCCAAGGCTCGTCGCATGAATGAGAAGGGGTGTTTGGCTTATTTGGCTCATATTCGTGATTCTAATGCTGAGGTTTCTTCTATAGATTCAGTTCCTATTGTTCGCGAGTTTCCTGAGGTGTTTCCTACAAACCTGCTGGGGATGCCACCCGACAGGGATATTGATTTTTGCATTGATGTGGCTTCGGGCACTCATCCCATTTGTATTCCTCCATACTGAATGGCCCTACCAGAATTGAAAGAATTGAAAGAGCTGTTGCAAGACTTGCTTGATAAGGGCTTCATTAGACCTAGTATCTCGCCTTGGGGTGAACCAGTTTTGTTTGTTAAGAAGAAGGATGGATCGATGAGGAGGTATATAGATTACCGGCAGTTGAATAAAGTTACTGTCAAGAATAAATATCCATTGCCGAGAATTGATGACTTATTTGATCATCTTCAGGGTGCCATGGTGTTTTCGAAAATTGATTTGAGATTGGGTTACCGTCAGTTGAAGATTAGGGCATCCGATGTCCCTAAGCCAGGCTTTCCGACAAGGTATGAGCACTATGAATTCTTGGTGATGTCTTTTGGCTTGACTAATGCCCCAACAACCTTTATGGACTTGATGAATAGGGTTTTCAAGACTTATCTAGATTCCTTCGTAATTGTGTTCATTGATGATATCCTAATATACTCTCGCAGCCGGGAAGAACTTGAGCAGCACCTCCAGATAGCGCTTCAGACTCTGAGGGATAGTAAGTTATATGTAAAATTTTCAAAGTGCGAGTTCTTGTTAGATCCAGTAGCTTTCTTAGGTCACATCATATCAGCAGAGGGTATTTAGGTAGATCCTAAGAAGATAAAGGCAGTGAAGAACTCTCCTAGACCCACTTCAGCCCCGAAAATCAGGAGCTTTTTGGGTTTTGCAGGTTACTACCGTCGTTTTGTGGAGGGGTTTTCATCTATAGCATCCCCAATGACTAAATTGACCCAGAAACGTGCCCCATTCAAATGGTAGGACGAGCGTGAGGCGATCTTTTGGAAGCTCAAGACAGCCTTGACTTCAGCACTGGTGTTGGTGTTACCATCAAGTTCAGGATCTTTCACGGTGTATTGTGATGCCTCCCTTGTTGGGCTTGGAGAGGTATTGATGTAGGAAGGCAGGGTGGTTGCATATGCATCCCGACAGTTGAAGGTTCATGAGAAGAATTATCCTGTCCATGACTTAGAATTGGAAGCCATTTTTCACGCATTGAAAATTTGGAGGTACTATCTCTATGGTGTGCCGCGTGAGGTTTTCACGGATCATAGCAGTCTCCAGTACTTGTTCAAGAAAAAGGATCTTAATTTGAGACAAAGGAGATGATTAGAGTTATTGAGAGACTATGACATCGCTATATTGTAATATCCGGGGAAGGCCAATGTGGTGGCCGATGCATTGAGTAGGAAGGCAATGAGTATGGGCAGCCTCGCATTCATTCCAGTCAGTGAGAGACTGTTAGCTTCAGACATTCATACTTTGGCTAATCAGTTTGTGAGGTTGGATATTTTGCCCAGCCGTGTTTTGGCTTGTACAGTCGCTCGGTCTTCTTTGAGCGTATCAGAGATCGGCATGATGATACCCACATTTGATGTTCCTTAGGGACATAGTTCGGCACGACATTGCCAAGACGGTTACAGTTTGAGATGACGGTGTTTTGAGGATGCAGGGTCGAGTGTGTGTGCCTAATGTTAAAGGGCTTCGTGGGTTGATCCTTGGGGAGGCTCACAGTTCTAAGTATTCTATCCACCCGGATGCTGCCAAGATGTACCAGGTCCTACGTCAACATTATTGGTGGCGAAGGATGAAGAAGGATATTGTTGCTTATGTGGCTCGTTGCTTGAACTGTCAATAGGTAAAGTATGTGTCACGACCCAAAATCCATACATGGTCGTGATGGCGTCTATCGTGTTACTAGGCAAGCCTACTTCTCAAAACATTACTATTAATTGATTTTAAGAATTAAATAAAACATTTTAACATTTAAATTTTTTATAAGCTAAATCAACTCTAAATAATATTAATATAAAGTGGGAAAACGGCCCAAAACATCGGGGTGTCACTAAGTCATGAGTGTCTAAAATATGAGCTAAGATATATAAACTTTCCAAAAGAAGAAATGACAAAAGGAGTAACAAGGTCCTGCGGATGCTAACAGCTACCTTGCAGTCTCCACAGATAGTCGGTCTGAACTCAATGATCTCCGTCTTCCAACTCACCTGGATCTACACATATAGTGCAGGGTATAGTATGAGTACAACTGCCTCAGTAGTAACCAAAATAACTGAGGAACTGAGTAGTAGTGACGAGCTAAGTAAAATAGTCCAATTATTTATTTTCACAATTTAAAAGAATAACAGGAATAAACATGTAAATTCCATAACTCTGTAAATTCCACAAAGAAACTTAATCAGATAAATGCAGCAACCACACAAATAAATACTATCTCACATGAGTGTCACTTCTTCACTCATCACTCGCACTCAGCAATTAACACTCAATACACTCAACTCCGGAGGGGCTCCCAAAGCCCAAGATCTAGGCCTGGACAGCTCATGTACCATAATATGCTCTAATCACGGACAGCACACGTGCCATAATATCAATACCTGGATCCACACGGACAGCTCACGTGCTACGCGGACAGCTCACACGCTATGGTATCAATACCTGGACCCGCACGGATAGCTCACATTCTACGTGGATAGCTCATGCGCTATGGTATTAATATCCTCACAACCAGGCCATCAGTCTCATTCAATCATGTACCTCACTAGCCTCACCATCATCAACAAATAAGGGGACACAACCCACATCAAGTATCACAACATATTAGCAAGTAATACAGACCGAGGTAAGCGTGTACAATAGCTCCTACGACTGAGTTCAAATAATATATTGAGCATGAATAAAGCCTAAACATGATCTCTAACATGAAGGCAAACAAGTTCATTAACAAGTAAACACAAAACCACAGATAATAGCCATTAGGCCTCACAACCTCACGGGACGGACCAAGTCTCAATCCTTCGCAGTGTACACCCACATGCCCGTCACCTATCATGGGTACCACCACCAAACAATCACAGTATATTTCTTCAAGTTCATACCCTCAAAGCCAGAGTTAAAACTGTTACTTACCTCAACAGCGTAAAATACTACTTTAGGATGCCCCTGTCTCTGGAATCGGTCTCCAAAAGCTTAAAATCTAACCAAAACCAAAATACTACCATCAACACAGGCTAAGGAATCGAATTCCGCAATAAAAACTATATAAATGGGCCAAAATTCGAAATTGGCTAAAACCCGGCCACGAGACCACGTCTCGAAATCAGTCAAAAATGGCATAATAATAAACTTCGTCCTTTCCTGAGTCCAACCATATAAAATTCGTCAAAATCCGACTCTGTGTATCCCTTAAATCTTTATTTAAAACTCTCCAAAACTCAAACCCTAACTCCCTAAATTTACAAGGTCTCTAAGCATACCGAACTTTATGTCTCTTCACTACACTCATACTTATACGTAAGTTGAAAGATTGAAAGTCTAATTACATGAATAGTTAATGTGACTAATCTAACATAGAGTGTAGATCCCACAAATTCCCTGTGCATATTATTTGACTCTAATATGCTATGTTATGGAGCCTTGAGCATAATAATAAGTTTTTCTATAATTACTCAATTACCACATAATCATATGTCCCCTAAATTATAGTAGCAGAAGCCGAAACAATTTATGAGCAAGGAAGTGCCTTTCCATAGCATTGTACACCCAAACCTATATTTAATTCAATTCATCAATTATTACTGCATTATTACCTCATCATATAACTAATGTCTACTAATTATGGCATAATCATTAATTCTCATATTCTGTACTATTCACGGCCCACCAACACTACTATATAAGTAGGCAGACACGGGTAGTGTAGCTTTTACCCGAGAAGGTCGGGATCGAATCCACAGAGAGTCTTTATATGGGAGTGAGTGTCTAAGTGAGCTAAAAGGGAAGAGTGTTCCTAATTACATTTCTAAAAATATTGGGTTGAGTTATACTAAGATTAGTTCTAAGGATTTTGTACTAACTAATAATTGCGATGTTTTTGTTGGTGTTTTCTTATATTTATAAAGGCACTAGGGTCGTGACCTTTGCCTAGGTGGATATGTGACGAGTTTCAAGTCTAAGGTCGGGGAATTCACTAGGGATATAGATATAGCCAATGCACTCAGGTGCCCACTCTATACCTCTCGATAGTTTGAGTGGCATTATCCAAATTGACTCTCTCGAGACCAATTGGGTGTCAATTAAGCAAGCAAGTAAGGCTTAGGTAGGGTATTACTGTATCGAGGTTTAACCCGTTAATTAGGGCTCAAGTAGGGTTTTACCATTTCTGGGTTTAACCCAATTGATTGGGACTACCAATCTCTTGATAATGCCCTAATTTCCTATTAGGCTAATTTTCTAGGCTCAAGTCCTCTTTCTCAAGAAAGACCCAAGTCATGAAAGGGCTAATTAGTGTTTGCAACCACCAATTATAGCAATAAAAACACCAAATTAGCCTAAATAACCAACACCCACTAATTTCCCAACCTTAATTTAACAAACCCATTACATACCCACACTAGGGTTGAGCCACAACCCTAGCTAATGGGTTTAGCTGATCATAATAAAAGTAGAAACCAATGATAGAGAAGAAGAAGAACTCATTAATCTATAATTAATAATGAAAATTTAAATTCCAATGTTAAAATAGCAAGAACAAAGCTAATAATGCAAAAACCCTAAGTACAAGAACGAGTTTCAGCTCTGAAAATTCCCAGATGTCTTAAAAAATTACAAAATAGTCTATTTATACTCGGCCAAATTTTCGAACAAAATTGCCCCTGAGGATATACCGCAGATCGTGAAAACACGACCGCGGTCCGCGAAACTTGACTGGGTTAGAACTGTGGCTTGCTGAATCTGAACCACCGCGGCCGCGGTGGATTTTTCTTTGGGAATGGTTCTCTGAACCTGGTCTTCGCGGACCGCGAAACTGCGACCGCGGCCACGAAGAGGCCTTGCCTTGAATACTGGTTCTCTGAAGTTGATCTTCGCGGACCGCGAAACTGCGACCGCGGCCGCGAAGAGGCCTTGCCTTGAATGCTGGTTCTCTGATGTTGATATTCGCGGACTGCAAAATCATGACCAAGGCCGCGAAGACTCATTGCCTGATAACTTTTCTTGTCCTTGATTCTTGTGCCGAATCCAATCCTGTTTTGAGCATGTTTGGGACTGCATGTCCTCATTTCTGGTTCAATCCTGCAACAAGTACAATGTGTAAGCTCACGGGGCTATTTTCTGTACAATTATATCCAAAACTAAGGTAAAGAGGGACAGAAAACGAGGCAAAAATCCAAGTTATCAACTCCCCCAAACATAAGCTCTTGCTTGTCCTCAAGCAAACAAAATAAGCCCCACCCATGAGATAGACTCCTCAAAAATCTGGCTGTCCTAATGGTGACCTCAACTAGCATCAATTGGGACTAACCATAGCCCTTAATACACATGCATCGTTGACATTGTTTGAATCTTTTAAAGCCATAGTTTCAAGTGTGATACAAGAACTTCAAGAGTTGTTCCAAATCATCAGTGCGACTCTAACTACCACCTTGGTCAGTGTGGATCCCAGACTCTTATTCCGCGACTCTCCCAAAACACATCACTTTGAGAATAATAACACTCAGAACAAGGAATATATGGCATCGCTCATCTCTCATCAAAGAAAAAGTGCCAAGACCGGCTCAAAGTACCATAGGCTTGCCCTTTGTGTAAATCACCACTAATGTAGGCTTCACTCGACTTGAGATCATACAGGACTTTTGTGGAATCATCATGAAGGCTTATGGTCAAGGGTAGGAAGTATTTGGTCAAAGTGAGTTCTATCTTTCCTTAGGACTTAATTTTTTTAACTACTCACATTTCCTTTCCTTTTTGCATCATTTTATCCTTTTATGGGTTGGAGAGACACACTGTCAAACCTTTTTGTTCATTTTAGGCACTTTACTTTCCTTTTATACATTCCAAACCTTTTTTTGTAACACTTCTTCTTCCTAAATTCCCTTTTTATTTCTTTTTGTTCTTCAAGCTTTTCTTTTTCTCTACTTTTTCCTTGCTTTTTCTCTTTTCTTTCTTTTGTGCCTTCTTTTTCACTTCATTGCATCCCTCGTCTCTACCCCAAACTTATGCTTTTTGCCTAGCGCCAAGGAAAGATCGGGTGTTAAGAGAGGGTAAAAGAATGGTTGAAGGCTTGTAGCTTGGTTATTGAAAGAAGGGTTTAAGGCTCAAATGGGTTGACTAGGGAACAGGTCTTTTGGAAGGCCATGGAAGTGTTCAATTTTGTTCAAGTCAAGGAAAGCCTATATTCACTTCTCAAGTCAAGTTACACCTAGAATTTCGCCTAGACAACACTCAGGGCAAGTTCTAGACTTGTGGCATGGAACTTAAACTTGCAATTCGAATTCCTCACCACTCAATGCTAGGGGATTGCCATAGAAATCGAGTCGAGGGCCCACAATGACCTTGGTCATGTTTTGACTAACAAAAATGGTCCCGAAGAACCACCCGATGAATACCGGTGAACACAAGAGTCTCAAGATCGCCACCATCACCCTCCTAAACACAACGGTTTGTCCCTGACCATGGGATCAAAGGCAAATGTGTTAGGCCCAACTGAAGCTTTTCTTGAGGCACCGTTACTTATTAACTAGGAAAATGAGAAAAAGGAAGAAAAACCAAAAACAAAAACAAAAAGAAGGGGAAAAGAAACAGACTCAACCATTTAGAAGGTTGTCACACCATCTATCCTGGAAAAGAGCCACCTGGTTCAAACAAATCCACCTTTGGAAAGAACCGTGGCATTAAGAAAACCAAAGGTTTATTGCCCGCGCGAAAACTAAACAAGAAGCTATAAAAGAAAAATAAGAAGCTATAAAATAAAAAGTGCGTAAAGTAAAGTGCGTGGGATAGAATGAATATGTACATGAGGGGAATTTAGACGAATATACATAGGGGATGAATATTTATAATGGATAATTAACTTATACATACCAAAAATGGAATAGTCTACAGTACCAAAATGGAAATAAAGTAAAGAAAAAAAAGAAAAAAATTGTCATAATTATACAACCCATGATATCAAATGCCTAACAGGGCCACTCTCCCAACTAAGATATATCATTGTCCTCAATGCTACATATCAAATATAGAACATCAAAAATAATGGGAGAGAGAGAGAGTATAGAAAACTCCCTATTGGCCCTCGGCTTGCTGTGGTCCACGCTGCTGCTGCTGCATCTGTGAAGAGGTAGGGTCTGAGTGGCTGAGACAATGGAGGTGCCGGGTCTGCTACTGCTGCCTGAGGCTGGGCCTGTGGAGGGACTGGGTCAGCTGCTACCTGAGAGTGAGCTCCTGTGGTCTGGGCCTCCTGGCTCTGAGTGGAAGGCTCTGCCAATACGCTTGATTCCCTGAGGACGGGGCATCAACTTCCTCTTCTTCAGAGGCCTAATCAGATCCTCCTCCGACACTGACTGCTGCTGTGACTGTTTTGACTGCTCATCGGGATCTGCTAGCAACATCTCCAAGGGTATCTAATACCCCTTGAGAGTATCCACCTCCTTTCTCAACTTTTCTACCTCCTCATTCGATGCCCGAGTCTTTCTCAGCTTCTTTGTCTCTTTGGCCAACTGTGTTAGTGCTTTCTCATGGGCACCAACTGCTTCCAAGATCTTCTACTGGTTGGACAGAATCTCCTTTAGGGCGTCCTCAATGGACTGTGGGACTTGCGGTGGGGGAGGAGTAGCTGGGGCTGCCACAACTGTAGAAATTGCAGTCAGCTTTGTTGATGCTGACTGCATCCAAGTAGTGAGGCTGGTGAGAGTCTGGTTCAGCCTGTGAGCAGTCATAGGGTAGGCTCTGGTGGAGGGGATGTCTGTGCTGGCAGAGGAGGAGGGGCCTGGAACTCCTTCAGGAATGGATGGCTGGGGAAGTGAAGATGCCTCAACCACCACTGGCTCATCAGACTGGCTAGTGGAAGCAACCGACTTACCATTTGACTTCTTCTTCGGGTTGTCATCATCTTTAAGATCATACCAACAGAAGGGATTAACGGGCTTTACTTTGTTGTCAAACCTCGTCTTGGTTACCTCCTGATCTTCACAATAAAGAGTCAAATAATGAGGGAAAGGGAAAGAAGTGTCACCTGTGGTGACAACCCGGCTAATCACCTCTGACATCACATTCCCCACATTGATGGGGTATCCAGCCATGATAGATGCCACTAGTACAACCCAACTGACGGGGAGCGTCTGATCATGATGTGTCGGGTCAAGTCTGCTGCAGACAAATGTCTCCCACCCTTTGGCTTCAAAATTAAGGGTCTTCCTGGTGATGGTCTTCCCAGCAGTCAGTCACTCTGGAGTCTCCCCGGGCCTAGCCAAGTGCAAAGACAACCAATTTCTAGCAGCATCTTTTTCAGCCAACCTCTCTCGATATAAGTGATCCTCAACATCATCCATCTCCAAGTATTCATTTATTGCCTTTCCATCGAAGGGCACTGTGAGATTTCTGACCTGAGATGCCTTTGAGTCCTTTTCGAGAAATAGGAGATTGGTGTAGAACTCCTTCACTATGTGTTCATTAGCATCAGGAAGATATTCATTGAAGTAAGTCCACCCTCGTCTGTCCCGGAACTATTGTTTCACATTAGGGTTGTAAGTCGCCAACTCCGTAACAGAAAAAGTCCGCTCCGGAATGATAGAGTGTGAAGTCCACAAATCCCTGAACCTGTGAAATGCTGGTTCACTAACAAATCTGTCTTGCCATGCATCCAGATTGCGAGTCCGCTCAACCCCCTCAACCACCACTGGTTCACCCTCATTGTCATCACTAGAGTCCTCATCAGATAAGGACGCTGTCGGGGAGGTGGTGCATGTGTGACCGACCTCATGGTTTTAGCCCTCAGATGACTCAACATGTTCAGATTCTTGCTCCGGTGCTTGGGCTGGTTCTTGGGAAGGGGGAGAATCATCCGAAGGTTCATTGGTTAATCTGAAAGTAGAGGAGTCCTCCTCAACATACTCCGGGATGGACTCAGAAGAGGGCTCCTGTAAGGCCCCAGAAAAGTTTTGCTAAGCAATATAGGACTCAGGGTGCCAGGTAGACTAATTGTAATATTGTATGTGCTTTAATTATAATGTAAATGAATTGGATGTGGTGGATAAGTCTATGAGTCATATAATAAGTAATGCCAGGTCCAAGGGGAAGCCTAAGGCTAGGCCAAATGGGAGAATTCCATAATAGGCTAAAATTCTAAAGGTATTTGCACTAGTACACACTTTGAAGGATAATATCTAATTATGTATAAAGTATTATGTGATGAATAACCTTTGAAATGAAAGGTCTTCGAGTCTAGTTTCCAACGCTTACAACCGTTTGTGATTTGGACATTCCTACGCAAAGTTATGGTCAAATTACCGAAAGCTGGAAACATAGCGATCCTGTGTCGAATATGCGATCGCAAAATCTAAATGCGGTCCGCATTTTTTATTTGCGATCGCAAATCTGGTCGCAGACTGGGGAAGTGTAGCCCAGTTTTGGGCAGCGATTCTGCGATTCAATCTGCGGCTCGCATGTTGGTTCTGCGGTCCATTCTGCGATTGCAGACCCTGTTACGGAGGATTATTTTTCCTACTTTTATAACCCGACCCCATTTTCATAAATAGATATGCATGTAAGACTAAGTTGTATTATGTGATGTTAAAGAACTAATTTGGGTAGTTCATGTTAAAATTGGTTGAGGGAATAAGGAATTACCATTTTTAAACCTTGTAGTCTATTTCACATGTTAGGTGTTTGATGAAATTCCTAAGAGAGTTACACCATGGGTAATCTTCCTAATTATTAATCGATTTACGCTATCTCCTTATAGATTGTTATGGCTAGAGGTGTTGGTGTATTGTGTAAACTTAAGGAAGAGCTATTTGAGGTATGTATGCCTAATTTTAATCCTTGTAAAATCCCTCTTGTAGTGGTAAGCATACGGTATGTGTACTTATATGGAAATATGTGAATTGACTGTCTAGTTGATTGCTACCCCACTGTGTTAGATGAGATTTTGAATTGTGACTTGGCATGCCCACTTTATTATGTGCAAAGATGGTAGTTGTTTAAAGTTATTGATATGAAGCATTGTAAATAAGTTGAAGGGTTATGGCAACACCTTGTGCATCAATTGCTACTTGATGAAAGTTTGGGGTGCTTTGAGCCAAAGTAAGTGAATTGATAAATGTGAATTTGTGATTCTTATAAGGAAGGCCCATGTGATGCAATTGTTTGGTGTTTATGTTGAAATTGTGATCCTTGAAAGCAAAGCCCTTGTGATGAAATTGTTTGGTGTTGTTGTTGAAATTGTGATCCTTGAAAGTAAGGCCCTTGTTGTTGAAATTGTGATCCTTGAAAGGAAAGCCCTTGTGATGAAATTGTTGGTGTTGTTGTTTTTGAAATATAAATTGTCAGGCGGGGTCGGGTTGCGTGCCGCAACACGAAGTAATAAAGTGTGGGTTGTGGTGATAAGGGTGGCCGAGGTAATAANTTGGTGTTGTTGTTATGAAATATGAATTGTCAGGCGGGGTCGGGTTGCGTGCCGCAACACGAAGTAATAAAGTGTGGGTTGTGGTGATAAGGGTGGCCGAGGTAATAAGGGTGGCCGAGGTAATAAGGGTGGAAATGTGATCATTATCACTATTGATATGAAATTGATGAAATTTGTTAATATGGTGGTGTTGGAAAGGGAAAAAGGAGAGATTATAAAATTGTTGACTTTGATTGTCTCGTTCTGTGTGGTTTGATTGTTGGTCCTAATGCTTTCCTTTTTCTTATCTGTGTATTGGTTCATTGTACTTGGGATAAAGTTTGTTCATACATACTAGTACTATTCCACAGTACTAACGTCCCTTTTGCCGGGGGCGCTACATCTTTTATATGGATGTAGGTTGTCCCATAGCAGGTAGCTCAGCTCGCCATTAGTGGTACCTCTCCTTCCTCTCATCAGCAGTTGTGGTGAGCACCTCTTCTCCTCGGGTCCGTGTGTGGATTATACCACCCTCTTTTGCTTATGTTGTAAAGGTATAGCCGGGGCCTTGTTACCGGCAAGTTATGTAAAAATCCCTAGTATTTGTAGAGGCTCCGTAGACATGATGTGGGTGTATATATGTTATTTTGGGTAGTAATAGTACGTACTCGGAACCGTGGATCATGTTGGAAAGTTTTGTATGTATTATGTATGTTTGAATATCAATCGTTGAAATGCTAAAAGAGGAAACAAATGGAGATATGTTGTAAAATGTACCTTGAAACTAAAATTGGCTAACTCACACGAAATAATGCATGTTATGAACGCGGGGTAATACGTTGGGCAGGAATGGCAATCCAGGTCCGCTTGACTGGGTTCACCCGGTTAGGCGCCGGTCTCGTCCCTCGATTTTGGGGCGTGACAGCTCTGAAGGAACATAGTCACTATTAGAGTGAGAAGCCACTTTGTCAGACTTCCGGATAATTTTCCTTGTCTGCTTAATAGATCCCCGGACTTGAGGAGTTAGCTTCCTCATTGTCTTTCCTCTCCCTCGGGAGGACTCTTCTCCCCCTGTTGGTTTACGACCTTCGCCGCGTGATTGAACCATTTTTTATAAATCAAACACAAGTAAATATGGTTAGTATCCAAAATATTATAGCACAGACTGATACACTGAATATTGAAGAACGACTGTACTACTGAAGGTCCACCGCGGACCGTGAAAAGTCGACCGCAGACCGCGGTGGTTGACTCAAAGGAAAACCATCTCTCTGAATCTTCACTTCACGGACCGCGAAAAGGCAACCGCGGCCGCGAAGGTTGAGGTTCAGAGAGGTAGCATGTAGAGCAAAAGGGACCGCGGGCTGCGAAAAGTCGATCGCGGTCCGTGAAAACTGATACCAGGATTGCAATATGAAGGACCGCGGTCTGCGAAATAGGAACCGCGGACCGCGAAGATGACTGAGAATTAGGGTTTCCAGATTTTACTGTTTTATGCTCAATTATTGACCCCTACGTGTTTAATCAGTGTAATTGAATACCAAGGGCCTAAAATGAACATTTGTGGACTAACCCTAACATTTTGAAAGCCTAAAAGTGAAAAAACTATGAGTAGAAGAGAAGAAGTTACCAATTAATGAAGAAAATAAGAAAATTAAGAAGTTAACTAATCACAAATGCACTTACTAGATGCTTGGATAAATGCAATGAAGTTCAGGTGAGGTAGGATGACGACACAATTCAAAGACGCTTTGGGTAGTTCAAGTGCGTAACGTAAGAAATGAAGCCCTAATAGCCTATTTATAGGAAACAGATGGGGTCCACCAACTTACCCACCGCGGACCGCGAAATATCGACCGCGGTCCGCGGTCACTGAAACGACCTGGGCCTGCAGCAAATGGACTTCGCGGACCACGAAAAAAGGGACCGCGGTCGCGAAGCAATGTTCAGAGAGGCCATATCTCGACACTTAGTCAAATTTTGAGCAGTTGAACTTCGCGGTCTGCGAATAATCATCCGCGGCCGCGAAGAAAACTTTAGAGAAGCCTCTTTTTTGACACTTAGAAAATATTTTGGACCAGTTGGGCTTCGCGGACCGCGAAATATCAACCGCGGCCGCGAGGAAAAATTCAGAGAGCTGTATTTTTTACACTTAGTCAAATGTTTGCACCAAAAGAGCTTCGCTGACCACGAAAAATTGACCGCGGCCGCGAAGCAAAATTCAAAGAGTACCCTATTCCATACTTAGCCAAATTTCCTGTGTAAAAATCAACCTACACATCCAACAACCTGTTAGTGTAACAGTGAAACCTATTCTAACAATAAAAATGAAAGCAAAGACACTTGGGTTGCCTCCCAAGAAGCGCCTGATTTAATGTCGCGACACGACGCATATTACCACAATCACTTCAAATGAAGGAGGTCCACCACGTGGCTATCATCGATTTTTCCAAGATAATGCTTTACCCGATGACCGTTGACTCTGAATACTTCACCACTTTTGTTCTTAAGATCAAGAGCCCCAAATGGAGTAACACATACTACTTCAAACGGCCCGCTCCACTTGGACTTGAGCTTTCCCGGGAATAATCTCAACCGGGAGTTGAACAATAATACCAGGTCACCGACCTTGAACTATTTACCTCGAGCATATTTGTCATGTAAGTACTTCATCTTGTCCTTATATAAGGACGAGCTTGAGTACGCGTGGAATCTAAACTCATCTAACTCGTTCAATTGTTCCACTCTGAGGTTTGCAGCAACATCCCATTCCAAGTTCAATTTCCTCAAGGCCCACATAGCCTTGTGTTCCAATTCTACGGGAAGGTGGCAAGCTTTTACGAAGACCAAACGATATGGGGACATCCCAATTGGAGCCTTATAAGCAGTTCAGTAGGCCCAAAGAGCATCATCTAGTTTATTGGCCCAGTCGGTTCTATTGGCATTGAAAGTCTTGGAAAGAATACTCTTTATCTTCTTGTTAGACACTTCAACTTGTCCACTAGCTTGAGGGTGGTACGGGGTAGTGACTTTATGATTGACCCCATACTTAGAAAGTAAGGAGTCGAAAGCTTTGTTGCAAAAATGTGACCCCCCGTCACTGATAACAGCCCGCAGAGTACCAAACCTAGTAAAGATGTTCTTTTTGAGAAAGGCTATCACACTCCGCGCTTCATTATTTGGCAAGGCCACGGCTTCCACCAACTTTGACACATAATCAACCGCAACCAATATATACGTATTTCCACATGAACTCACAAAAGGCCCCATGAAGTCGATGCCCCAAACATCAAATATGTCTACCTCAAGAATAGAATTCAAAGGCATCTCGTCCTTTTTGGAAATTCCCCCGGCTCGTTGGCATTTATCACATCTCTTGACTAGTTCACTAGCATCCTTATACAAGGTGGGCCAAAAGAACCCACAACTAAGCACTTTAGAAGTCGTTCTCGCCCTTCCGTGATGACCAGCATACGGTGAGGAGTGGCAAGACTCAAGGATAGCTAGTTGCTCTTCTTCCGGAACACATCTCTGAATCACCCCGTCGGCACAAATCTTGAAGAGATAAGGCTCGTCGCAGTAAAAATCCAAGCTGTCCGTTCTAAGCTTCTTCCTTTGGTTGGAAGATAGCTCACAAGGGACAACTCCGGTGACGAGGTAATTGGCAATATCCGCGAACCAGGGCATTTCTTTCAGTGACATTGCAAGTAGTTTCTCATCCGGAAAACGGTCATTGATCTCAAGTCCGTCACAAGGACGTCCTTTCTCCTCCAACCGGGACAAATGATCGGCAACTTAATTTTCACTCCCCTTTCGGTCCACGATCTCCAAATCAAATTCTTGTAATAACAACACCCATCTCATTATCCTTGCCTTAGAATACTTCTTTGTCATAAGATAACGGAGTGCAGCATGGTCGGTATGGACTACGACCTTGGCACCCATCAAATAGGGTCGAAACTTCTCCATGGCGAAGACAATAGCTAAGAGCTCCTTTTCTGTGACTATGTAGTTCATTTGTGCATAATTCATTGTCTTGCTGGCATAGTAGATTTGATGAAAAATCTTATTCACCCATTTTCCAAGCACAACTCCCACAACAACATCGCTTGAATCACACATGAGTTCAAAGGGTGCATTCCAATCGGGTACCGTAATGATGGGAGTGGGGGTGAGTTTATGCTTCAAGAGTTCAAAAGCTTGCATGCAATGGTCATCAAAATTGAATTTAGCATCCTTTTCAAGTAGCTTGCACAATGGGTTCACAGCTTTTGAGAAGTCTTTAGTAAATCGCCGGTAAAAACCGGCATGGCTTAAGAAACTTCAGACTCCTTTCACCAAGGTAGGCGGAGGTAACTTTGAGATAACCTAGATTTTTTCTTTATCTACCTCAATCCCATTCTGAGAAATCTTATATCCCAAGACGATACCCTCCTCAACCATGAAATGGCAATTTTCCCAATTCAAGACTAGGTTCGTCTCCTCACATTTAGCAAGCACTTTGTCAAGGTTGTACAAGAATTCATCAAAAGAATCCTGGACGACACTAAAATCGTCCATGAACACCTCAAGAAAATCTTCCACCATGTCGGTGAAGATAGCCATCATACATCTTTGGAAGGTAGCCGGGGCATTACAAAGTCCGAAGGGCATGCGAGCAAAGGCAAAAGTGCCATATGGGCAAGTAAAGGTAGTCTTCTGTTGATCCTTCGGGGCTATCAAAATTTTATTATATCCAGAATACCCGTCGAGGAAACAATAAAAATCCCGACCCGCAAGTTTATCCAACATTTGACCAAGGAATGGCAGGGGAAAATGGTCTTTCCGGGTTACTTTGTTGAGTTTGCGATAATCCATGCAAACCCTCCATCCGGTGATTGTTCTAGTAGGAATGAGCTCATCTTTTTCGTTCTTGAACACCATCATACCACCCTTTTTTGGGACGCATTGGATCGGGGAAATCCAAGCGCTGTCCGAAATTGGGTAGACAAAACCCGCATGTAGCCATTTGATGATCTCCTTTTTTACTACCTCTTGCATAGCTTCATTCAATCTTCGTTGATGTTCCATGGAGGGTTTGGCACAATCCTCCAATATAATCTTGTGCATGCAAAAGGCGGGGCTAATACCCCGAATATCCGCCAAGGTCCACCCGATCTCTTTCTTCCTCCTCCTTATCACTTTCAAAGTTGAATCTACCTGCACTTGGGTTAAGCAAGAAGAAAGAATAACTGGTAAAGTACAAGAGGGACCAAGATACTCATACCTGAGATGAGAAGGAAGTGTCTTCAACTCCAGATTCGTAGGTTCTTCAGTTGATGGCTTTGTTGGCGGGGTCTTCCTGTTCTCCATGTCCAAGGACAATTTTCTGGGAGTGTAAGAATAGGATCCCATGCCTTGAAGGGCATGGGTGCTCTCAAGAATACCATCTACCACGGAGTCGTCGTGATTCAACAAGGCCAACTCCACAGGGTCATCCACATTGATCATCGCACTGGCATCATCAATAATAACCTCAGAAACGAGGTCCATAAAAGAGCAAACTCCAGTGCTGTTGGGCTGTCTCAATGATTTGCAAACATGGAAGAACATTTTTTTCATCATCCACTCTGAATGTGAGATCTCCCGCTTCAACATCTACCAGGGCCTTACCCGTAGAAAGGAAAGGCCGCCCCAAGATTATGGGGACTTCAAAATCGACCTCACAGTCGAGGATCACAAAATCTGCCGGCAATATGAACTTGTCCACTCTCACCAAGACATCATCAATAATACCTAGGGGCCTCTTCATTGATCTATCCGCTATTTGCAAGTGCATAGATGTCTCCCTAGGTTGTCCAATACCCAAGGTCTTGAACACAGAATACAACATCAAATTTATGCTTTCCCCAAGATCACATAGGGCTTTTGCAAAGTCTGCACTACCAATCGTGCAAGGAATAGTGAAGGCACACGGGTCTTCAAGTTTCGGAGCCATGGAGTGAACAATAGCACTCACTTGGTGAGTCATTTTGATGGTCTCACACTCCATGGACCGCTTTTTTGTCACTAAGTCCTTCATGAACTTAGCGTATCCCGACATTTTCTCCAAAGCCTCCACCAATGGAACATTTATGTAAAGACATTTCATCATATCAAAGAACTTTTTAAATTGGGTTTCTTGCTTCTTTTTTTCTAATCTCTGAGGGTAGGGAGGAGGTGTCCTAGGCAAAGGTGCCTTGGTGGCCACCGGTTCCGGCATGTCAATTATGTGTTCCCTAGACGGGTTCACATTCTTTTCCAAGTCCTCCCTATTGTCATGAATGTCAATTATTACTTCACCTTCTCTTGGCTCATCTGTCACTTGTTCCACATCAACCGGTGACTCTTCTTGAGGCATTTCTTCATCATCAACAATAATCTTCTTTTGCCTCGAAGTACTTGCTTCACCACCTTTTCCACTCCTTGTAGTCACCGCCATGGCGTGACTAGTATTGTTATTATTCCCACCCTTGGGGTTCACCACCGTATCACTCGGTAGTGCACCCTTCGGGCGTGTGTTTAAGGCATGTGAGATTTCGCCCATTTGTACTTCGAGATTCCGAATAGAGGTATTGTGGGAGGCCAACTGGGCGTCTGAGTCTGCATTCTTCTCCATCATCTGTTTGAACATATTTTCTATTTGACCCATGTTTGCGCTTGAAGAAATTTGACCTTGAAATTGATATGGAGGAGGGTTGCTTGGTTGTTGGTACATAAGGGGCCTTTGAAAACCCGACCCCCGACTACCTTCGCTTCCCCAATTGTTGTTGTTGTTTCTTCCACTCCACTTCTGCTTGTTGTTGTTCCCCCACTGTCGGTCATTATTGTTGTTCCATTGATGATCAATAGTATTGCCCCAATTCCTAGCATTGTTGTTTTTCCAGTTTCGGGGCCTTTGATTCCCCCAGCTTTGATTATTACCCTGATTTCTCCAACCTTGGTTTTTGCTTTGACTATTACCTTGCCCTTGGTAGTTGTTTGCATACATAACATCTTCATCTTGGTCATCATAACCCTCATCTTGGTTGTAAACCACTCAGCCTTTGATCACCTTGATCTCCACGGTTTTGCCTAGCATTCCCCCGAGGTCTCCTTTGCACATTAACTCCTTCCATAGCATTCACTTGCTTCGGCCCTTGCAATTATTGGAGTTGGGCCTTAGAAAGGTGGTTCATGGTTGTTGTAAGCTCGGCAATTGCTTGCCCTTGCTCTTGGAGTTCCTTGTGGAGGCTATTTATACTGGTTTCCCCTTGAAGCACATTCTCCCTACTTTGCCATGCCGAAGAAGTGTCGGCCATTTCATCAAGAATGTCACATGCCTCCGGGTAGGTGAGCTTCATAAAATTACCCCCGGCCAATTGGTTTACCACACACTAATTCACCGTATTGATTCCCCGGTAGAAGGTTTGTTGTATCATAGCCTCGGTCATGTCATTATTCGAACACTCCTTGACCATGGTCCGATAGCGCTCCCATATTTCATGTAATTGCTCGTTTGGCTCTTGTTTGAATGCCAAAATATCATCACGAAGAGGCGCCATGTGGCTTGGAGAAAAGAACTTGGCAATAAACTTATCCGCGAGCTCGTCCCAAGTAGATATAGAGTGGTTTGGGAGACGCTCCAACCAATCCAATGCCTTTCCTCGAAGTAAAAAGGGGAACAATCGGAGTCTAAGAGCATCCTCTGACACGTTGGTTTGCTTACTCCCCCAACAAGTATCAACGAAGCCCTTGAGGTTCTTGTAGGCATTCTGATGTGCAACTCCAGTGAAATACCCTCTTTGTTCAAGGAGAGTGAGAATGACATTGGTTATTTTAAAGTTCCCCGCCCGAATACTCGGCGGGACTATGGCACTGGCGTACCCCTCGTTTGGTAGGACCCGAGGGGCAACTCTAGGATGTGGAGGTGGCGGAGGGTCTGGGATATCATCTTGTTTGTTAGCCTGTCGGCCCCTTCTTTGAGGAGGAGGTTGATTAATTTCCTCCTCTTTGTCATCAAATACCCCCTCCGCCGGGATCACGTTGCCCAGTGGATCAGCCATATTACCTGAATAGTATCAAACAAAAGATTAAAATAAAGAAGGAAAGAGAAACACACTACGCTTCTAGTCACTAAGATAGTCACACCGTTAGACTCCCCGGCAACGGCGCCAAAAAGTGTTCACGTCCCACCAACACTACTATATAAGTAGGCAGGCACGGGTCGTGTAGCTTTTACTCGAGAAGGTCGGGATTGAATCCACAGAGAGTCTTTATATGGGAGTGAGTGTCTAAGTGAGCTAAAAGGGAAGAGTGTTCCTAATTACACTTCTAAACATATTGGGTTGAATTATACTAAGATTAGTTCTAAGGATTTTGTACTAACTAATAATTGCGATGTTTTTGTTGGTGTTTTCTTATATTGATAAAGGCACTAGGGTCGTGACCTTTGCCTAGGTGGATATGCGACGGGTTTCAAGTCTAAGGTCGGGGAATTCACTAGGGATACAGCTATAGCCAATGCACTCAGGTGCCCACTCTATACCTCTCGGTAGTTTGAGTGGCATTACCCAAATTGACTCTCTCGAGACCAATTGGGTGTCAATTAAGCAAGCAAGTAAGGCTTAGGTAGGGTATTACTCTCTCGAGGGTTAACCCGTTAATTAGGGCTCAAGTAGGGTTTTACCATTTCTGGGTTTAACCCTATTGATTGAGACTACCAATCTCTTGATAATGCCCTAATTTCCTATTAGGCTAATTTTCTAGGCTCAAGTCCTCTTTCTCAAGAAAGACCCAAGTCATGAAAGGGCTAATTTGTGTTTGCAACCACCAATTATAGCAATAACAACACCAAATTAGCCTAAATAACAAACACCCACTAATTTCCCAACCTTAATTTAACAAACCCATTATATACCCACACTAGGGTTGAGCCACAACCCTAGCTAATGGGTTTAGCTATTCATAATTAAAGTAGAAACCAATGATAGAGAAGAAGAAGAACCCATTAATCTATAATTAACAATGAAAATTGAAATTCCAATGTTTAAATAGCAAGAACAAAGCTAAAAATGCAAAAACCCTAAGTACAAGAACGAGTTTCAGCTCTGAAAATTCCCAAATGTCATAAAAACTTACAAAATAGTCTATTTATACTCGGCCAAATTTTCGGACAAAATTGCCCCTCAGGATCTACCACGGACCGCGGTCCGCGAAACGTGACTGAGTTTTGAACTGTGGCTTGCTAAATCTGAACCACTGCGGACCACGAAGATAGGACCACGGCCACGGTGGATTTTGCTTTGGGAATAGTTCTCTGAACCTGGTCTTCGCGGACTGCGAAACTGCGACCGCGGCCGCGAAGAGGCCTTGCCTTGAATACTGGTTCTTTGAAGTTGATCTTCGCGGACCGCGAAACTGCGACCGCTTTCGCGAAGAGGCCTTGCCTTGAATGCTGGTTCTCTAAAGTTGATCTTCGCGGACCGCGAAAGCATGTCCGCGACCGCGAAGACTCATTGCTTGATAACTTTTCTTGTCCTTGATTCTTGTGCCGGATTGTCACGCCCCAACCTTGGGAGGTGTGGCTGGCACCCCGTGCCAATCTGGCTTGAGAGAACCACTATGTAACTCGTTCGTTCCTTTTTTTAACTATCATGGGCCAACATGGCCACGACTCGTAATGTACAATTGCAAGTGGAAAAAAAACGTTGTATTAATGAATCATTTTTCTTAAAACATGAATGCATATGGGCCGTCAAGGCCTATGACATACTACAAACTGAACCCCTGTCTACAAAGCCTCTAAGAGTACATAAACATTAAAAAGGGTCGGGACAGGGCCCCGCCATACTAGTCAATGCATGTCCTAGTTATACTGACCAAATAGGCAACTCTAGAGCGAGTGGAGTGCAGCAACACCTTCCGCTGAGTTGATAGCCTACTAGGAGGACTATCAACTTGTCTATCGGAACCTGCGGGCATGAAACGCAGCGTCCCCAGGCAAAGGGACGTCAGTACAAATAAAGTACTGAGTATGTAAGGCAGAAAGCATAATTAAGAACACTAATGTAAAGATAGGTCTAGGAGATACAACCTGTAGCATCTGGGTGCTTCTAAGAAACAGTAACATGAAATGCATGATACATATATACTCATAATCTTTTAAAATATCCGCCTTTGTGGGCATCATCATAATCCTAGAACATTCGCCTCTGTGGGCATCATCATCATCATATCATACCCGCCCTCAAAGAGGACTCGGTAAACCCAACTGATCAGTGGTTGCACAATAGGTGCCATACCCGACCGACTATAGTGCGACTCGGTAGAGTAAAATACATACATATATAATGCATGCTAGACTCATGGAATCATGCTCTAAACCTTTTGGAGTGACATAAGGTCATTGCCTTTTCGATTAACATTATGGACATCATACCATCAATATGAACTTCACTCGGATTCAAGGATCATACATACTTTCTTAGAATAATTTTGTAAGGAAAGAACAACATGAACAACCTTAGTTGCTAAGAGTATATTCGTTGTGAAATAGCGTAATGTGTACGTTCGTTTCACTTTAGATCATGCCAAAAGAAAGAAGGAAGTGCCTTAATATACCTTTGAAATCTTCTATCAAATCGTGAACCAAGCTCAATATGATCCTCTTACGTCTACAACGAGAACCCGACTTCATCATCATCATATAAGCATTGTAACTCTCATATTTCAAAACCAATATTCTACAAGAAAACGGACAGCATCTCCCTTGTTTTAACTACATCCCATATGCTACCAAAGGTCACCAAACAACAACAATATAATTCACAATAAGCTCTTTGATTAGTTCAACAATCATTTTGAGAGGCAAGATCGATTGGAATCCGTATAACCCATATCACACCTTATATACTTCTTACATTAACTTAAAAACATCATTAATATGATAATGAAGTAATTCATCAATGATTTCATCCTTATATCGTATATTTATATCAAATGAAACAATCCACAACTCCAGCTTTCTTCAATTGGCAACTTTATTCACTAGTTCATGTATAGTACAACCATTTAACTTAAAATAAATCAATACAACCTTAAGCACCTGCAATAACATAATATAAACACCTCCTACAGTAGCTTCGAGTTGAAATCCAATTTATATTTAGCTTACAACAACCCTCAATTGCAATACAACACCATATAAGTGACTTAAGCTAATAAAAGTATTATCTTGTAGTTTATTATCCTAACAACTTAACCAACTTACAATCAAGCTTAAGAACAATTAGTAGGCTTTTATACTCATCTTACCCAGTAGCAAAAACTTTAAATTTCAGAAAAACACAGCCCACAACTATCCTCTATGACAACACAACCTCAAAGAGGTGTTATTCTTCACTAGAACTAACTTTTGATGTTGAAATATGGTGTAATCCATTTGAAAAACTTGAAATAACCTAGGGTTGATAAGAAACCATAGGAGGGTATTTTACAGAACATAAAAAACTTAAAAAAACATCCCACACGAGCTGGAACCATCCAAAAATCAGCTACAACAGGAAGAGCAAGAAATTTACTAGCGCGACGAGATTCCCGACACTTGATGTGTGTTGTTTGCCCTTTGTTTGGGTCTTGGATCATGAGAGAAACTTGAGAGAGTGTTTTTAGGGTTCTAAGGTATGAATATACTGAAAATGAATGACTAAAAACGGGGTTGAGGCATCTTATATATATCCATATGTCTCAAACCGCCTATGTGGGTCCCATAGAGAGCTTCTTGGCGCAGTCTCGCTAAAACGCGAATATCTCTCTACTGCGATGTCGTATAGATTAACGGTTTAATGAGTTGGAAACGAGACTCATATATATTCAATTTGGTTGGTAGATCATCAAATAATTCCAAGTATATTGGAAGAAAATATCATTTACATTTGACCTAATTTTCAGCACATTATGAATGTAACTTGTGAAGACCTTTTCCAACTTTAGTTCCACAACTTGCTTTACTTCAAAACGTAGCACACGAATATCATATGACAAACATAAATCATATCATAACCTCCTTATCATGTAATGAACCATAGTCTCACCCTAAAGTACATTTTGTAACATTCCAAACTCGTCGACTTTCGACGAAACTTATTTTCTTCAATTGGTTTAGCTTCTAAGCTTTCCAATCCTATTGGTACTCGTTATTCATGATCTTAAATATTTGTAGCCTCCAAGGTAACATTATTGACTTACTATATATACTTCCAAATTTAATCTTATTTCTGAGCTTACATCAATTGACTTATGATGTACTCTCACGTACGAAAACATGGGGTGTAACATCATTCCCCACTTTGGAACATTCATCCTCGAATGTTGACTGATGCACTTATCGTATCTTAAGAAATAACTCTTATGAATACATTAATATTTTCTTTTCCATCTAGGGAGTTGTTCGGTGAATAAATCCAAAGGCTAGGGCATTCCCCCCTTTAGGCCTCTTTCTCACACCACGACTTGTGGTCGAATTCCTTCCAATCTCGTAACTCTTTCTTCCTTCTTTCATGCAGCCTATAAGATTATAACCTTGAATGTGCACCAATGAGACTCTTATCTCCTTTTTCCATTAGTTGTTAACCAATCTCTAGGCATTACTTTGTGAACATATATAGTATTAGGACAAGCTGTCCCTCTGGGCATCTGTAGGTGTACTAAAGTTTTTTGCTTGGTACATTGTTGAACTTACGACCACTGTTATATCTTGTTTCATGTACTCAGTTATCTATTATTATGGCTTTATGACAACTAGTTAGGTCATACTGTACTATAACTCTTACTTCGATTTATTATTATTGAGGCATGCCACCCAACTCCATGTTACTCTCTCACTGCTTATCCTATCTGTATAAATCTAAGCCATTTAATGCTTCCTTATTACTATTCATCTTAATAATGACAACCTAATTTCATCTCATACTTTGTAACTTTAATCCATCTATTGTTGATTCACCTTAATGTTGATCTATAACCTACCATTGATAACTTGAAACCTCTTATGTAATATACTGTCACTAGGGCTCACGTCTCATCGGGGAATATCTGAAGTGATTATCCTGATCCACCTAGGGACGATACTAAACTCCAATAACTGTATTTCAGAGCATCCCCATGTGATTCATCCTATGGGGATATTCTAATCCCATGTAGTTCATGAAATCCTTGTCCTAAAAATCATTACTCAATCAAAGGCCTAAACGTCATCCTCTTATCATTTATCACAATTACACCCTTACTTTACTAACAGGGTAGCATTCTATCTCTTCTAAATGCTCCTAGTTTTAAACTCTTTTGAGTTCACTCATGCTATACTGAGCATTTTATAACTTTATGGACACCATCAGCTCTCTTGTTGTGATGGGTTTAATCTCGAGGAATCACCTATTCTCGACACCTTCTCACTCACATTTTCTTATCCTTACACCTATCTAGCTAAAACCTTGTTTCTCTACCATACTTTAGCTTGCGACCTACGCACATCTATTTATACTATTCGCAATCTTCCTTTTAACATGCTAGCACTATAGATTTCCTTACATGCCTACTCAGTTGTCTTTAAATGTAAGCAATTTCTTTTCTTAGTCGTTCTGTCACTTGCTGCATGGATACTTGGCTTATCTTAGTTCCCACGAATACGGGAGTTCCCTGTAACTCATATGATCTCAATTATCAAATTTTGGTTTTTTTTCTTCTTTTTCACGTTCATTAGCCACGATAGGTGCCACTTTCATATGGAGTGCATACAACACTATAGTGAGGTTGCTTTTACAAGACCATTTCTTCTTTAGGTCACTATGCTTATGTTGAAGCTTGCCTCCTTATTTTCTCAGCTAGTCTTTCGTTGCAGTGCTTAGGAAAGAACTTCTGACTCTTGTAAATCTGAGACATTATTACATTGTATATACCACGGTATTTCTGATGTTTTTACTCGCCTATCATTATCCTTAGTTACTTACCTCCATGCCCTTGTGCTCGTAGGGTTTCTTCTGAATTGAAATTTCAGTTGTCTCCATTGTGGCACTCTCTTTTATTTTCGTAACACTTCCATTGTACCTTCTACTACCCAACCTCCTGTCTGAATATTTCTCGAGGATTACAATTTCGTATCTAAGAGACTGAATTTCATGTGCTGGGTTTCACTACGTTTATCTTGCATGATCTACTGATTTGCCTATATCCTCCTATCTAGCCATAACTAGGCTCTTCCTGAATCAACTACAGACTACCCGTTGGTCCACTCTCATATCTGTATTTTATGTAACGCCTCTTGGGTTATGTCCTTTGTCTTAACTTACCTCTCGTACGAGGTCCTTATGTATCAAGCGTTCATTCACAGTAATTTATCAATATCATCGAGTGTGAAACCCTTATTGACTCTCCCCCGCGTCATGCTTGCAAAATGTTCTGGAGTCATATTATATCTGTAGGATATGAATACATGCAATCTCATTCCTTTCACCTTTTTTTTACCGCATTCTTCCCTTACTATTCGATAGTTACCTCTTCCTCTTTGGCATTGTTTTTCACATCTTCACTCACATATTACTCGCTTTGTGATAACCCTTCTACACCAGGGATAATTGAATTTCTTACGCACAAGGGTGACACCTGGTGTAACTGGCACATTTAGTCCCCTCAGCTATTCGTGAATGACCTTTAAAGGTTATTCTTATATTGTTCATTCTATTAATGTCGAAACACTATCTTTGAAACGATGCCGTCTATTACTAATTCCTTTGATCCCTAATTCATGTTCGATTTTTTTTGTTTACTATCCTATACTAATTTTTATTACTAGGGGGTCTAGCTTTTACTTCTGGTTATCACGTTAGAGTCACAAACTTATTTCTCTAAATGAGGATGTGACTTTATGACCTATGCTATTTTGTTGCCTCGAGGCCTGTTACCTCTTGTCTTTTTCTTCCCTTAACTATAGATTCGGTAATACTGTCATTTTGTTTTGATCTACCGTTGTCATCCACGTATTACATCTTACTCATAATGCTTTCTTAACTCTCTTCTCATTTCCATGCTTACATTTATGTCTATCACTTTATTCTAAAAACTCCAAACAAACGTTCCTTAACTTTTAGCTCCCCCTACTTCATCTCACCATTTCTTTGGGACGCCTAACATTCTCTCAGTTTTTTTGTTACTAGGGGTTGGAGTCATACTAAAGTAAATATTTATTCCTTCAGGGATCCCACTTTCGATCTTATGAAATTTCTAAATATTCTAGTATTCATATCTGACTGTATTATTCTAGAGTTCACCATATGGGTCTCTCACAAGGAGATTTATTGCCATATTGGCACTATCCTTTGGAAATGTTAGCTAATGATAATAATCATCCACCAATTTGGGTTACTCTAACCCCAGCTGGATCCTGATATCATATCCTTCTCTTAAATTGTGCTAGTTAGCTCCTATAGGACATAATTGAGATTGGTATGGACAATTGTATGTATCTTTGTTACTATTGTAAGTAATTCAATATTCTTGTATTTCTCTGCTTGAATTATAAATACTGATAATCTTTATTAACTAGGTACCTCGTAACCCTCTTCATCTTTCTTCTTTTACTTGCTGAAACTTGTATCTACCTTTCGATTCTCTTATTTCTTTTTTTACCATATGGGTGGATAGAAATTCTTGCCTTAGATCTCCTTTCAAGAAACTTACCCATCTTAGTACATACATGATCTGTTGAAGACCTTACATTTACTCATCATAGGCATGATGCAAAATCGAGTTCCTCTGACTCAACTCTTCCACAACAATATTCAACCTCTTACCAAACGTCTTTCTAGATGTATTCATCGTCGTATTATAAATAAGATAGAATTGAGGAAAATTGAGTTCTTACGACTGAGCTCTACCCCACGATCTAGAGTAAGAAGAAAGAGTAACAATCCTAACCTTGGGAGACGTGGCTGGAACCCATAAGTGTGGTGCACAACACACCCATAAACAAGACTATACTAGACACGGCTTGTAGACAACTCTAGGACAGAACTGCTCTGATACCAAGTTGTCACACCCCAACCTTGGGAGACGTGGCTGGAACCCGGTGCCAAACTGGCCCGAGCGAACCACTATGTAGCTCGTTCGTTCCTTTTTTTTTAACTATCATGGGCTAACATGGCCACAACTCGTAATGTACAATTGCAAGTGGAAAAAATGTTGTATTAATGAATCATTATTCTTAAAACATGAATGCATATGGACCGTCAAGGCCTCTAACATACTATACAAAAACTTTAAATTTCAGAAAAACACAGCCCACAACTATCCTCAATGACAACACAACCTCAAAGAGGTGTTATTTTTCACTAGAACTAACTTTTGTTGTTGAAATATGGTGTAATCCATTTGCAAGACTTGAAATAACCTAGGGTTGATATGAAACCATAGGAGGGTATTTTACATAACATAAACCACTTAAAGAAACACCCCACATGAGCTGGAACCACCCAAAAATCAGCAACAACAAGAAGAGCAAGAAACTTACTAGCGCGACGAGATTCCCGACACTTGATGTGTGTTGTTTGCCCTTTGTTTGGGTATTGGATCATGAGAGAAACTTGAGAGAGTGTTTTTAGGGTTTTAAGGTATGAATATACTGAAAATGAATGACTAAAAACGGGGTTGAGGCATCTTATATATATCCATATGTCTCGAGCCGCCTATGTGGGTCCCATTGAGAGCTGCTTGGCGCAGTCTCGCTAAAACATGAATATCTCTCTACTCGATTGTCGTATAGACAAACGGTTTAATGAGTTGGAAACGAGACTCATATATCTTCAATTTTGTTAGTAGATCGTCCAATAATTCCAAGTATATTGGAAGAAAATATCAGTTACATTTGACCTAATTTTCAGCACGTTATGAATATAACTTGTGAAGACCTTTGCCAACTTTTGTTCCACAACTTGTTTTACTTTAAAACATAGCACACGAATATCATATGACAAACATAACTCATAGAATAACCTCTTTATCATGTAATTAACCATAGTCTCACCCTAAAGTACATGTTGCAACATTCCAAACTCGTCGACTTTCGACGAAACTTATTTTCTTCAATTGGTTTAGCTTTTAAGCTTTCCAATCCTATTGGTACTCGTTATTCATGATCTTAAATATTTGTAACCTATAAAGTAACATTATTAACTTACTATATATGCTTCCAAATATAATCTTATTTCTGAGCTTACATCAATTGACTTACGATATACTCTCACGTACGAAAATATAGGGTATAACACGGATTCACTCCTGTTTTGAGCATGTTTTGGACTGCATGTCGTCATTTCTGGTTCAATCCTGCAACAAGTACAATGTGTAAGATCTTGGGGCTATTTTGTGTACAAGTCATAAACCAAACTTTAGTAATACATGGGTAAAATCGAACCCTTTACTCTCTCTCTTTTGTCTTCTTTTCTTAATTTTTTTCTTGATCAAATCAGACGTGCTCTTGCGGCAAATGTGTTTTATTTGTGTGCTTTACTCTCTTAAAGAATTAAGACCTTATTTACTATTATTTTATGCCCTAGGTCTTCACCAATTAACACGTACTCAACAAAAGAAAAGATATGGTCTTATACCACTTCACTATTATTCATTATTCAAAATTAATTTCTTACTCACTAATAGGCACCATTTATAAATTAGGCCCACTATTCAATACCATATATTTTTTCCAATTGTCATCATTACTAGTAAATTATTTTATATAAATATATAATAATTTTTCCTTACTAGCTTAGTATTTGACCTAATAATTATAAATTAAATTAATCCTCCACATTTCACAACTAATAGGTATACTACCAAAAAATGGGTTATTACATTCTGGACGCACTCCTAAGTCTAAAATCACCCAACAAAGCTAACTGAATCATAAAAATCCAAAATTCGAATTCGTTAACTCATAAGTCAACTTCTGGTTGACTTTTATAACTTATCTTTCTAACTAAGAGACTAAGTGTTCATTTCACTCCAAAGCTACTCCGGACCCAAACATGCCGACTTGATACAACTCAACACAGTTGAACAACACATAAGGAAGCATAAATGGGGGAAACAATGCTATAACTCTCGGAACGACCGACCGGGTCGTTACATCGAGCATCAGAGACCCGGTGGTTTACTTCAGAAGATATTGATTCCTGAGTTGAAGTGGGAGCGTATCGCTATGGACTTCGTTGTTGGACTCCCACAGACATAGAGAAAGTTCGAGGTTGTTTGGGTTATCGTTGATAGGCTGACTAAATCAGCAAATTTTATTCCGGTGGCCAATACTTATACTTCGGAGCGGTTAGCAGAGATACATGAGATCGTTTGTCTTCACGGTGTTCCTGTGTCTATCATTTATGATCGAGGTACACAGTTTTACCTTGCACTTTTGGAGGGCAGTTGAGCGTGAGTTGGGTACTCAAGTTGAGTTGAGCACATCATTTCATCCTCAGACAGACGGGCATTTCGCGCGTACTATTCAGATTTTGGAGGATATTTTCCACGCCTATGTTATTGACTTTGGAGGTTCTTGGGATCAATTCTTGTCGCTAGCAGATTTTGCCTAAAATAATAGCTACCAGTCGAGCATTCTGATGGCTCCATATGAGGCATTATATGGTAGATGGTGCAGATCGCCAGTTGGATTGTTTGAGTTGGGAGAGGCTCTGTTATTGGGTACATACTTAGTTCAGGAGGCCTTGGAAAAGGTTAAGATTATACAGGATCTCCTTCTTACAACTCAGTCCAGGAAAACGAGGTATGCCGACCGTAAGGTCCGTGATGTGGCATTCATGGTTGGAGAGAGAGTATTACTTTGGGTATCGCCCATTAAGGGTGTTATGAGATTTGGGAGAACGGTCAAGTTGAGACCTTTATGAATAAATACTCATGTGCAAATTTATGTTGTCTCCTGTGTAAAACCCCCCTTGTTGAAGACGAGTCCTTCTGACTTTCCTAGTTTTCCCATGTTTTTTAACAAACAATTTTTTTGCCTTGCTATGTTTTACATGAATCCAACTAGTTGACATATAATCCCGTCTCTATGAAGAAATGCTTCAGGTTTGTTTTATATATGTACCATTAACTTGTTTGGTCAAGAGGATGGTCTGTAACGGTTGGGTTCGTAACAGTTCATGTGTGACCTTTGGGCCGTGCATGTGAATGCGCTCTCCTGTTTCGGATATGTTTAGCTTCGGGCCTGCTATTCATGTTAGAGAAGTTTGTTGAAGGCTCAATCGGTACTGGCTTACTTTGTTTGGATATGTTTCCATGCCTGCAATTATTTCTTTATGTAATATTTGTAATTGTATTCATTATACGGTCATGTAATAATCTGTAACGATGAATAATGGGGAGCTTAACGCAAAAAGGGGGCCGGGGTATTCTAATGTTTGCATAAAATGGTAGAAAATGTGCCTATAGGATCTATGTGGTCTATTTATTATTTGTTCAACATTCCTTATATGCTATTTAGTTTCATGTATAGAAAGCATGCCTATAGGAATCATACATACTTCATTTGTACACTATTCAAACACGTTAGTCTAAGTATTTTTCATACTTGCTTCTATGTTATTACTGTACATTTAGCCAGCATGCCTATAGGATGTGATACATATTCATTGCTCAACTAGGCCTATAAAACTTCAAATAATCAATTGGTCAATTGCTTCTATTACTTTAGTGTACTGCCCATTTAGATACCATGACTACAGGATCTTAAATAATTAATCAACTACTTCGTGCCGTTTTTGTACCACTCCATTATTAGAAATCTTGTCTATAGGATACTGTCACCCGCCTAGAAAACATGCCTATAGGGATAAAATGTTATAAACTAGTAGTCAACAATTAGAAATCCTGACTATAGGATATTGTTACTCATCTAAGACCGTGTGTTTATAAAATCAATGTCGTAAACCCTGAGTTTTAAAATATTTTTACTGCCTCATCATACGAACAAGTATAGACTAAGTCTATAGGACCTGTATATCCTTTAATACACAAATATGTTACCTTAAAGCTGCAATGTTGCTTACACAATGCTAAAAACAGAATCAATTATAAATTATGGCTATAGGACTTGTAATGTTTTAATCTGCCAAAACGCTACTTATATATAATACTGGAAATCAGAATCATATAGAGATTCTACCTATATGACTTAACGATTTATTGTGTGCTTTTGTGCTTATGTGTGGAGGATAACCTGAGCCTTTCATTGTTGTTATGTGCACTCCTACCTATTTTGAATGTCGCCTAGTTTTATCATTTTGAGCACCCTAAGTGAAGTCTAGAACCACCCAAATAGTAGGTCCAAAGCCTCCTGGACCATATGCATGGGAAGGGTAATGAACATATAGGACACGACTTAGAATTGAATTAGAGCGACTTTACGTAAACAACTTCAACATAGTAATTGGCCAGCAGTAGATGATAGTCTGTGCCCGCTGAATAATATGTGCAAACCCTACCTCAAGTGAGTTGAGAAGTATTATTTATGTTTCACGGGGATGTTACACCCCATATTTTTTTACGTGAGAGTACGTCGTAAGTCAATTGATTTAACCTCATAAATGAGACCATATTTGAAAGTATATAAATTTCACGCCCCGAACATAGGGGAGAGACCGGCACCGAGTGCCTCACCTGTCCTTGCGTACCAACTTGCGACTAAGAGACTCTGAACATATAATATCATACTTTGTCCATGGGCCACATTTCAAGACAATTTGCGAACGATGACTAAACATCAATATCAAGCTGGGCCGACAAAGCCGTCATAACTACTACAGCTAGCAAGCCAACGTATTATAAATACAAGGCTTACAAGCCCAACATACTACACTAACTGACACGATATGTCTACAAGCCTCTACTGATGGATGTACTGTGTTCGGAACAGGGCCCTGACCTATCCATAACATATATTTATATACATATGTACACACGATGTGCATAAAAATCTAGACCTGGCAACTCCGAAGGATGTGGAGCTTACCGATCAAGTTGAACTCGGGAAACACCTACTGAGGAAGTCTACCCGTCTATCTGTCTGAACCTGCACGCATGAAATCTAGCGTCCCCAGCAAAAGCGACATCAGTACGAAATAATGTACCGAGTATGTAAGGCAACAGAATAACTGAAAGTTGAAACTGAACTGATAATATAGTAACTGAAAGTAACTGGGGGTCAAAGATAATCTGAAGATATGCTTACCTGCTAATACTAACTCAACTCTCTCAATATAGTAAGTAAAATAGTTGTCCGGCCTTATAAGGCTCGGTACATATATAACTACTCTGCCGTAGTAGGCTCGCTCATAGGCGTTCGACCATACTAGGCTCTGTATCTCGACCATTCTGGACTCGCTCATAGACTATCGGCCATAGTAGGCTCGGTATATAACTTACCATCTGATCAGAGGTTGCCCAATAGGGGCCTGCTCATCGATTATATCTTGATGGTAGTGAAAATAGTAATACTGTATATATAGACTCTATGGTCTCTTAACTGGAAGAAGACAATACTCAATTGAATATGAAGTCCCGATAAAGGAGAATACTGTAACTTAGGAGACTAGGATAATGTATATAAATTTGGGAGTATGAACTTCTCTTTTTTCCTCGTTATCAAACATATGTAATTACAAGATCATGCCAAAATGAAGAAAAGGTTTAGCCTTCACATAACTGGAGTAGGGGAAAATCCTTATGATATTCTTGAGAAAGATTGCACCGTACTCCCTTAAAATTGCAAAATCCCGTTGCTATTATAATTTGGAGTTTCGTATGAATTTTCAAATCCCCTCCTTTCGTTCTTGGATTTTCCTTTCTATGTAACCCTCTTACCAAATGAATCTTGTTGTTAATTGAAGATAAGTGTAGGAATGACTAGTATAACTCCTTTACTACGTGTTTTCATGAAATGGATTAGGATTTTATCCATGTGTCCTCTTAATTCCATGGTCTAAAGGCAAGAGTCACTTAGTTTGAAGGGGGGCTGCCACATAATGAAATTTAATCCTTATCCAATATATCCCTAATTATTCAGGTAATATTCCTTTACTCAATAATTAATCAATTATCTACATAGTTAAGAATTATATCAACTTACTTAAAATACTATTCACTTTTAACACACGTTATACACTTTACTATCATGTCCAAGTGGTACCTTGTATGGTATTGTTCCATAAATACCGGGTATTTTAGTTCGGATCATATTTTATCCCAAAATGTCAAACTTCGACGAAAAGCATTTTCTTCGATTTGCTTACCCTCTCACCTTCACGAATTTACTCATCACTTGTTTGAAATAGCATAATTCTTATAATCTTAAAATAATCTCATTTTCGAATTTACGCCGATTAACATACGATGAAACTTTAACGTACGAAAAGTACGGGATGTAATATCTCATTTCCGATCTTTCATGAATTTACTTATAGTGTACTTTTGCGTACGAAAATATGGGGTGTAACATTATTCCCCCCTTTGGAACATTCGTCCTCGAATGTTGACTGATGCACTTATCATTCTAATAACCTGTAGCTCTTACGAATAATGTCATACTCTTCTTTCCATTTAGGCAACTATTATTTTAATAAATCCAAAGGCCACGGCATTCCCCCTTTTAGGCCTCTTTCTCACACCACGGTTTGTGGTCGGAATTCTTTTAATCTTGTAACTCTTGATACCTTTTGTCATACAACATGTACGATGTTTTCCTTGTATGTGCGCCTATGCGACTCTTCTCTCATTTTTCCTCCTATTTTTAGCCGATCTCTAGGCTTCACTTTGTGAACATAAACAAAATTATGTCAAGTTGTCCCTCAGGGCGTTATTAGCTTTACTTCATCTGAGTAGGCAATGCTATACCATAATTCTTACTTCGATATACGCTACTGAGGCCTTCTACCAAACTCCAGGTTACTCTCGTTTCTTATCTTATATGCATAAAGCTAAGTCTTTTAACGCTTCCTCATTACTGTTCATCTAAAGAATGATGGCCTAATCTCATTTCATACTTTGTGACTTTTGTCCATCAATTATTGATCCACCTCAATATTGATCTACAATATACCACTGATAACTTGAAACTTTTTACGTAATACCTTGCCACTAGGGATTACGTGCATCGAGGAGTATTTGAAGTGATTTTCCTGATCCACTTAGCGGCGATATTGCACTTCAATAACCGTATTTTATAGCTTCTTGATGTGATTCACTTATGTGGGTATTTTAATGTCGTACAATTCATGAAATCCTCTTCGAATCATTACTCAATCGAAGGCCCAAACGTCATCCTTATCTATCACAATTACACCGTCATTGTACTATCAGGGCAGCATTGCATCTCTTCTAGATGCCATTAGTCTTAGACTCATTTGAGTTCATTCAGGCTATATTGAGCTTTATATAATTTAGAGAAACCATCAGCTCTCTTGTTTTCATGGGCTTAATCCTAAGGACTTTATCCATTCTCATTACCTTCTTACTCGCCCTTTCTTATCCTTACTCATGTCTTCCTAAAACCTTGTCTCTTTACCATTTAGCTTGAGACCTACACATATTCAATAATATTACTCGCAACCTTCCTTCAACTTGCTTGCACTAAAGATGTCCTTATGTGATTTTGGAACATCAAGCGAGACAACACATCATCTCTAACTCTTCTTTACTCTCTTAACTAGACCTCTCGGTACCTAGAACCCATAGGCTGGAAGATATGCCACTTACGAAGCTGGTATCATTCCTAGATATTGAATCCCCGCACTTCTAGCCTTCTATCCGAAGTAAGGACTATTCACAATCTTCTGCATTTGAGTATCTCGTACGTTGTCCACCTTTACCTTACTTACCTTAAAATACTGCCTCACATTATTCTGTCTCTTTCAAAACCTCCGTTTCACGTAGGTATAATTCACATTCACAATTTGAAGCTCTATTATAATACTTGCACCTCTTGTGCATATACAATCTGGTGGGAGCTTCATACTAACTTCTTATGAGGCTGGTACTTCTTCTAACTGGATTTATCGTAGAGCCATTATAGAATATGGCTACTGTACTATCTCTCTTGTACCTCTGATATTTAAGAGTAATCCTGCAATATTCTCAATTACGAGGTCTATAATTTTCCTTGTCCAATAATCAGATTCTTGATTTACTTTGTTGATGTAACTCTTTAGTTTCCTCATTCTTCTGATCAACCTTTATGTAGGCTTAAGCTATCACCCGATCTGCGGCTCATGGTATTAGTTATTACTTTTTAAATCGTTCTTTTAACATATACCAGAATCTTCTACGGCTGTATGATTATCAACATATGTTGCATGGATAATACTCCGAAATCTTAAGTGCGTTCATGACTTAGCTAACTCTGGATCATTAATCGAATAATTCTTTTCGTCCATTCTCACCTTTCTTTAAACGTAAGCCATTGTTCTTCATGGTCTTTTTGCCCCCTTGTTGCGTGCATAATTAGCTTATCTTAGTTCCCATGCATACCAGGGTTTTCGTGCAATGCATATGTTCTCGAATATTAATTTTTATTTTACTTCTCGTTTATTAGCCACGGTAGGTGCCACTTTCTTATGGAGTGCATACAATGTTGTAGTGAGACTGTTTTTACATGACCATTTCTCCTTCGAGTTACCATGTTTAGGTTGAAGCCTTCTTCCTTATTTCCTCAGCTAGTCTTTCATTGTAGTACTTAGGGAGGACCTCCCTGATCTTGTAAAGATGTGAGCTTATTACATCGTATACTTGATGGAATTTTTGATGTTCTTCCTCACCTAAAATTATCCGTAGTTACTTATCTTCGCGCGCTTGTGCTCGTAGGGTTGATGCTGAGCTGAAATTTTAACTGTCTTCCTAGTGCCACTCCCTTTTATTTCAGTAAAACTTGTACGGTACCTTTAACTACCCCAACTCCTATCTGAATATTTCTCAAGGGTCACGATGTCACATCTACGAGATTGAATTCCCCATGTTGGGGTATACTATGTTTATCTTGAACGATCTGTTGATTTTTTTGTAACCTTTTGTCTAGACAAAACTAGGCTCTTCCTGAATCAACTACGACATACTTGTTGGCATATTCTCGTATCAATATTCCACGTAATCTTTCTTGGGTTATCTCCTTTGTCTTAACGTACCTTTCACACTGGCTCCTTATCTATCAATAACATACTGGGCAGGAACCGTTACTTTATTTCCTTGACGTCGTGTTTGCATAATATTCTGGAATCATAACATATCTGTAGGATTTTAATGTCATGACCCCAAATCCTAACAGGCCGTGATGGCGCCTACCGTGGAACTAGGCTAGCCAACCATCACATTACTACGCTTTTGTTTCGTAGTATCAAATACTTTGAGTGTCAAAACAATTTATCAAGAAAAGACTGGGTGAAAATCATAACATATCAAGTGAGGAAAATAGTAAAATTCAGCCCCCAAGGGGTAAACAAATTGGCACTAGGCCCCAAACATGACTTACAGCCCAAAACATATCAGATATATATATCAGTACTATTAAGCATACTCTATAAAAATCGATTTCGCAACTCAATAGTTGCCCAAATAGGGAATAGATTTCCGAAGTTCCAACCTTTGCATTCCAAAACCCGTGAAACGGTGCAGAGTCTGGGGTTTCATACCCTCAGTACAGGATTTAAAGACATTACTTACCCCAAACCAGCCCGAAAACTATTCCGCAATACGCTTGCCTTTCGAATCAACTTCTGAATGCTCCAAATCTACCAAGTTCAGATTTTTATCTTCAAATTATGCTTAAGGAATAAATTCCAATTGAAAAATATCAATTTTAGCTCAAAACCCGAAATCGGTCAAAACCTGACCCCTGGGCCCGTATCTCGGAACTCAGAAAGTTTTATACCAAAATGTTCTTCGTCATCTCACGAGTCTGTACATATAAAGAACGCAATAATCGGAGTTCGTTTGACCCCTCAAGTCGACCCCTAAAGGTCTCACAATCTCAAGCCCTAACTTCCCATTTGTCTACCGATTTTCATGAATTTACACTGATACTAAGGTCTTAAATCACCTATAGTTGAGTTATTAAGTCCATAAAGCTTACCTCAATGATACACCAACGTTTCCCTCTTCAAAATCCCTCAAAAACCTCGGAACCCGTACAACAATGGTGGAAAAATGGTTAAAATTTGCGAAGGTGAGTTTTTATACTTTCTGAACAGTGGTTCCGCACCTGCGGCCACTTAAGCGCACCTGCGGTCCCAGGTCCGCACCTGCGACTTTCATTAAACGGGCTAACTTCCGCACCTGCGCCCCCTTCTCGGCACCAGCGACTTCACAGGTGCGATCCTCACTCCGCATCTGCGACTTCCCTGAGCCAGCCAAAATCCGCACCTGCGGACCCCTGTCCGCTTCTATGGGCCCGCACCTGCGGTCAATGTTCCGCAGGTGCAAAAATCACTGTGATTCCACACCAGCAGCTTTTTGCTGCAATTTCCAACTCTAAACTTTCCGTTAACCATTCCAAATCAATCCTGAACCCCTCGGGACCCTAACCAAACATACTAACACGTCACATATGGTCATTCGAACTTAGTTGCAGTCTCAAAACACTAAAAATAACATCAAAACACCAAAAGCACATCGGATTCAAGCCTAAGAACTTTCAAATTTCTAAAATCCATCAACGATGCAAAAACTATCCAAAACAACTCCGATTGACCTGAAAATTTGCAGACATATCCAAAATGGCATTACGAACCTGTTCAACTGTCAGAATTCTATTCCGAACCCGATAGCCTATTTTCCACTACCGATCGGAAATTTCCAAAAACTAACTTTCGCCAATTCAAGCCTAATTCTACACCGGACATCACAAAAATATTCTGAACACACTCCTAAGTCCCAAATCACCTAACGAAGCTATTCGAGCCATAAAATCTGCATTCCGAGGTCGTTTACCAATAAGTCAACTCTCAATTGACTTTTCCAACTTTAAGGTTATTTTTAAAGACTGAATGACTAAACTCTCACTACAACCATACTAATTTCAAGCCTACCAACTCTAACACATCAATAACAGTTAACCCAAGCTATGATAAGGCAATAGCAGTAATTATGATACAAATTCTACGGAATGACCAGCCGGGTCGTTACATTCTCCCCCACTTACACACGTTCGTCCTCGAACGTTCCTAGAGTTGTTCCAAAAACCACCAAAATTATTGTGTAACCTACCATGCACATATTCGGAGGTGATTCCATGTCACATTACCCTATATAGGTCTAATAGCACAACACAGTTGAAATTTCGAAGTCCGATCCTGACCCATAAACCTAAATTTCCACTTCTGAAATGATTTACAAGTTATAACCCTCAACTATAAGCTGAAATAGTATGAACACGTTGTATCAAGCCATATACACAACACAAGATGAAATCACATAATATACCGCATGACTCAACACTCATAGCGATGACTCATAATCCCAATCGTTGCTCATAACAACCCAACACCGGTAAATAACCTCTTATCAAACAAAGCCTTGCTTTAACACCTTCAAATGGTGCCGATGATGAAAGAAACACGTAGAAACCAGCAACCATTCGCCCGCTCAACATTAATACCATCCAGAGCCATAACTTGTGCAACTCATGCACTCAATAACAACATCCTAAGAGCTAAATTCATAAAATAGAGAAGACTCACACAAGAGGACTATCCTGTCATTACTCTTTCCATTACTACATCATGCTAAAAGCCCGATACACATCGTGAAACAATATCACACAAGTACTACACCAAGGATCATCCCTATACTTAACTCTGCTACAAAGCGTGATCCCATCCAACCGCTGGACCACATGAAATACTCCAAGCCACCCTGCTCAAAATCCATAACCATGTGAAATTCGACATCAATTACTCAAAGTGCATTGCCATAACCACGGTTAAATCAGACGATACCATGCCACCCAAACCAGAAAGAACATAACCAATACGTCTCAATCCTGCACTACCCATACTGGCCTACCAATAACTCTAAGTCAACTCTGATCACCCACAAAAGGTAGATAACTCTCCGAACATTCATAACGACTGAACCATGACATATATTAACACCTGACTAGATTTGCTCGCATACTCGTAGTTCACGACTACAATGTTCATGAAAACTCCCAGTCTCAAAAATCCATGAGGCGCACCAATTACTATATCTGATCCCAATTACACCACTCGAATATATAACATGTCTCTAATACTCAATCATCCCACGAGGATACTCCTATAATTCTTTTGTGCCACCAACAAACTTGAATATTGGCAGTAGATCCAACAAGAGAGCGTCGTAACACCAATGATGCACCCTTAGTCAAACACATTGCCTTAAACACATTGCCCTTTATGAATGTATACTCTCATCCAGCCACCCAATAGTGGTATCCTTTACCTAATCATCTAAAACTGCCAGTTCTGACCTTCCTTCCAGAACTGAACTGTGACCTCAAATATGCCACTCTCCACTATAGACAAAATGTACCGCATACGCCATGCAATCCTATAATAAATATGAGAACTTCATGCTCCCTTCCTAGCCACAAACAACTACGTACCCAACTAGCCAAGAACTTTCCATTGATCCCATTTAGAAGCAAAATCACTATACATCACATGGCCCTCACGCCAGTAGAAATATACATCTCCAACCGTGGTAGAAATCATCAAGAACTCCCGAATCATGTTTGTACAACACCAACCCGTCAAGACTAAATCCTCCTAACTCAATTGCGCTACGCATGCCACCAAATTCCAAGAGAATTGCTAAGAAAAACCTGTAACAACTCATTACCTTATAAACACCCAAAGAACTAACCATATCCCTTATCATGCCGATCCGACGTACTACCAAGTTGTCCTATTTATCCAAGTTCCTTCTGACTTACCTTCAAATTGATGCTTCTTGTTGCCATAATACCGCAAATCTCAATCCTGACTCACCACACGAAACTCGAGCATAAAAATATACCGTCTAAGGCTCATGACGCTGAATACTCCCTCAATTATCCCCAAACGCACCACATTAGAAATACTTACCCTAAAGAGACTTCCTGCGAATTTAAAGTCATTACTTTCACGTCCCTGATACTGATGGATAGAATCCATAATAATGCAAATACACCACAAGCCTTGATACCTTCCCCGTAAATATCAGTTCTAGCTCTTTTCACACCTTGAAGATCCTCGATCGCTACATATAACCTTGAATCCGTCTGAACCATTCTCGAATGTCATTTACTTTACGCAATTTCAATTACACTAACCAAGTAAACAAAACGGCCTGACCCCGCTTGTAATCCACATACTAGGAAAGTAATCCACACCCTTAAAGCAACAAGCACACTCATACATTGCACACTCTACACTTACCAGTACAACTCGATCATTAAATGAATTACACTATTCGTAAAGTACATTACAGCTTGTATCAGAGAAATTTCCATCACTCGAGTCATTCTTAGACTCCACCACTGTAGGTCATAACTGATTCACCAATATACCTCGCACCGAAACCAGTACAACACATAATCGTGTAATCAACTTATCATTAACGGACTCCCCCACTTGGCTCAAAGACAAGGATCAAGACAAACAATAACTTACGATGCCCCCACATTATCACTGCCACCATACTCTGGTGAGGTTCAACTAAATCCTCCATAAGCTTATATGACCCAAACCATCTAACCCTCAAATCGTATGCAAATCTTGTATTCACCATAATAATGGTCATGCCAACTCCCACAAGCGAGCTAAACTCAAATTACAACATTCATCATCTACTGGGTAGAAAAGAACTTGCCACAGATAAACATAAGGGTCACACACCTCAAAACAACCCGCAGGAAATACTCCTGCCTGCTTAACCTCAAAATGATATCTCCCTATACACTTCTGAAAATCATAGCTATCACACAATCACTATACCTTCCTATATTAGAACACAACCACTGCCTGCCCTCGAGACATCCCATCTAGCGGTATAAGAACCTGAAGTTGTTGGCAATACTAACATTGGGGCTCTGGTAAAGGAATCTTGAGCTTTTGGAAGCTCTACTCACACTCGTCTGACCACATGGATACCTTCACTGGACACTACGTGTCCCAAAAATTCACACTTGGAGAACTTCGCACAAATCTTCTCCTCCCTATATCCTTGTAATACCATCATCAAATGCCGAGTATTCTATACCTGGCTACGAGAGTACGACAGGATGCCATCAGTAAATACAATAACAAAGGAGTTATAACACGGCTGCACCGGCAATCAAATACATAGACGCTGTTGGGGCATTGGTCAGCTCAAAAGACATCACAGGAACTCAGAACATAACAGGAAAATCCACTTCGCTCCACAACTAAACTACACGAGAGGTCATTCAATACTCATAACTCGAAGCCATATTCTAACTCAATACAGAAGTTAAATAATCAATGGTTCTTGCCACATCTCCCACCAATTCATTTTAGTCAACGGCCTCAAGTCCTTCCGACTTGCCCATTATTTACATGTTAAAAATCACATCTCACCCATGGAAGTCACAAGCCGCCGATACACAATTGATACCAAGCTCTCGCATACGCTTTCGGATACATGAAAGGAATTCAAAGAGTTGCGCTTTTGGCTGAATAAATGGATTCGGACGATAAGAATTCAAGAATGTGGAATGTTTCCTAAGGGTTCTGCAGCCTCTCGAAGATAAGTACAGATGTCTCCATATGTAACCTAGAGCTCATGACCGTTGAGTCATATGTAACCTAGAGCTCTGATACCAACTTCTCACGATCCCAAATCCTAACATGTCGTGATGGCTCCTATCGTGGAACTAGGCTAGCCAACAATCACATTATTACGCTTTTGTTCAGTTATAGTAATTCACAATTCAATAATAAGAAGCAAGCATCGCATAAAAATAAATTCTTTAAGTCTTAGCGCCCCAATAATAGTCTAAATAACTCTAAATAAAACCTCCCAAGACTGGAGTCAACATGGTCACGAGCATCTACGAATTAAAACTAACTCTGCTAATCTCTTAAATAAGTATAGGAATGAAATGCTAAAACTAAATAAGGAAGGAAAATGGAGATGCTGCGGACGCTGAACAGCTACCTCGAAATCCCAAAAGCTGCTGATAACGAACAAAGACAGCTAATGCTCCGCGCTAGTACTTGGATCTGTGTACAAAGGCACAAGGAGTAATGATGAGTATGCCAACTCAGTAGTAATGAAAATAAATCATAGTCTGAGAAATATAAAACACACAGCGCAGATACACCAATTCACAAAAGCCAGTAAAACACCAAGTCACCATAAAGTACTAATCAAATACATAAGTTCGAAAACCAGTTTCCAGAAATCCTTTGAAAAAAAGTATAATATCAATATATCTCAGTGAAATCCTCAATAAAATTCAGTTTGAAAAATGAAGTTAATCGTAGTCAAAAACTCAGTAAAATTTTCATAAACCTACCCCTCGGTCCAAAATCATTTCTCGTAACAATTGCCCATCAGGCATCCTCACAGTCACTCATAATCAGCCCATCAGGCATCCTCACAGACACTCAGTATCAACCCATCAAGCAACCTCACAGTCACTCAGCATTAGCCCCGTGGGCAACATCACTCATTAGGTATCTATGCTTACTGGGGGTGTGTACAGACTCCGGAGGGGCTCCTACAGCCCAAGAGCTATAACAAGCCACATCATTGCATAAATCACACACAATATAGGCCCGCAGCATCACTCATATCATATCATCCTCACAATATTTGCCCGCAACCACACTCAGTCAGACACTCTCAACATACCCTTCATGCCATAAATATACCGGGTTCTCGACCCAAAAATAGTGTTTCATTTTCAATAAATAGTATCAAAATGCTCTAAGTCTCAAAACAATTTATCAAGAAAAGACTGTGTGAAAATCATAACATATCAAGTGAGGAAAATAGTAAAAATCAGCCCCCAAGGGGTAAACAAATAGGCACTAGGCCCCAAACATGGCTTACAGCCCAAAACATATCAGATATATATATATATATATATATATATCAGTACTATTAAGCATAGGCTTTAAAAATCGATTTTGCAACTCAATAGTTGCTCAAATAGGGAATAGATTTCCAAAGTTCCAACCTTTTCATTCCAAAACCCGTGATAGGGTGCAGAGTCCGAGGTTTCATACCCTCATGACAGGATTTAAAGACATTACTTACCTCAAACCAGCCCGAAAACTATTCTGCAATACGCTTGCCTTTCAAATCAACTTCTGAATGCTCCAAATCTACCAAGTTCATATTTTTATTATCAAATTATGCTTAAGGAATAAATTCCAATTGAAAAATATCAATTTTAGCTCAAAACCCGAAATCGGTCAAACCCGACCCCCAGTCCCGCGTCTCAGAACTCAAAATTTTTTATACCAAAATGTTCTTCGTCATCTCACGAGTCTGTACATATAAAGAACGCAAATATTGGAGTTCGTTTGACCCCTTAAGTTGACCCTAAAGGTCTCATAATCTTAAGCCCTAACTCCCCCTTTTTCTACTGATTTTCATGAATTTACACTGATATTTCTTAAATCACCTATAATTGAGTTATTAAGTCCAAAAAGCTTACCTCAATGATGCACCAACGTTTCCCTTTTCAAAAATCCCTCAAAAACCTCGGAACCCGTACAACAATGGTGGAAAAATGGTTAAAATTTGCGAAGGTGAGTTTTTATACTTTCTGAACAGTGGTTCTGCACCTGCGGCCACTTAAGCGCACCTGCGGTCCCAGGTCCGCACCTGCGACTTTCATTAAACGGGCTAACTTCCGCACCTGTGCCCCCTTCTCGGCACCAGCGACTTCATAGGTGCGATCCTCACTCCGCATCTGCGACTTCCCTGAGCCAGCCAAAATCCGCACCTGCGTACCCCTGTCCGCTTCTACGGGCCTGTACCTGCGGTCAATCTTCCGCAGGTGCGGAAATCACTGTGATTCCACACTAGCAGCATTTTGCTGCAATTTCAAACTCTGAACATTCCTTTAACCATTCCCGAACCCCTCGGGACCCTAATCAAACATACTAACACGTCACATATGATCATTCAAACTTAGTTGCACTCTTATAACACTAAAAATAACATCAAAAAAACCAAAATCACATCGGATTCAAGCCTAAGAACTTTCAAATTTCTAAAATCCACCAACGATGCCGAAACTATCAAAACCAACTTCGATTGACCTGAAATTTTGCACAAATATCCAAAATGGAATTATGAACCTGTTCCAACTGTCAAAATTCTATTCCGACCCCGATAGCCTATTTTCCACTACCGACCGGAAATTGTTAAAAACTAACTTTCACCAATTCAAGCCTAATTTTACACCGGACATCACAAAAATATTCTGAACACACTCCTAAGTCCCAAATCGACAGACGAAGCTATTTGAGCCATAAAATCCGCATTCCGAGGTCGTTTACCAATAAGTCAACTCTCAGTTAACTTTTCCAACTTTAAGGCTATTTTTAAAGACTAAATGACTAAACTCTCACTACAACCATTCTGATTTCAAGCCTACCAACTCTAACACATCAATAACAGTTAACCCAAGCTATGACAAGGCAATAGCAGTAATTATGATACAAATTCTACGAAACGACAGGCCGGGTCGTTACATTTAATAAGTTCAATCTCATCCCTTTCTCATTTTTATCGCATTCTTCCTTTACCATTCCATTATTACTAGAACCACTTAATTCCAACTTAATGGAACATCACTCCACATTCCCTCCTTTAGGGGAGTACTAAGAGTTGGAGCCACGACGATCTACCTATAGATGTTTTACCTTTTCATCTTTGGCGTCTTTTCACATCATCGATGACCCTTACTCGCCTTGCGGTAATCCTTCTGTACCAAGGATAACAAAATTCCTTACTCGCGAGAGTGACACTTAGTATAACTGACGCATAGAATCCTTTAAGCTTAACATTGCTCACATTGCTTACTTTATGGAAGCATTTTCCTGAATGATCATTCTCTGAATTCTCATGAATCTTCTTCTGTTGCCCATACTATAATCGTCGGAACGAAATATGAAATTCTCACGATACCTACTATTATCAAATCACTCAGTCCCTAATTCATGTTTGGTTCATCTTGTTCACCAGCCCATACCGATTTTGATTACTTTGGGGTTTAACTTTTCCTTCCGGTAGTCGTATTTGAGTCACGAACTTATTTCTCGAAATGAGGATATGACTTTATGGCCTATACTCTTTTGTTGTCTCAAGGCATGTCACCTCTCGTATTTTCCTTAACTTGACTATAGACTTTGTGTCTGTCATCATTTTTTTGATCTATTGTTGTCATCCATGTATCACATCATACTCATAATGCTTCATTATCCCTCTTCTTATTTCCATGCTAACATTTTTGTCTATCACTTTATTCTGAAAACTTTGACAAGACGTTCTTTTGCCTTTTAGCTCCCGTTGCTCCATCCACTGGCTCTTCGGGTTGCCTAACCTTCACCCTCTACTAGGGACGGGAGCCACACTTAAGGTAAATATTTATCCCTTGTAGGATTCCACTACCTATCTTCTAAAATTATTTATCATTATAGTATTCATATCTAGCTATATCATTATAGGGTGCACCATCTAGGTGTCTCACAAGGAGATCTATTAGAACATTTGCACTATCCTTCATAAATGTCAACTAATGCTAACAATCCACCACTATTTTGGGTTACTCTAAACCAAGCCGAATCATGATATCCCGTCTTTCTCTTAAACTACATTTGTTAGCTCCCGTAGGGCATAATTGAGATTGGTGTGATCAATTGTATATAACTCTATTATTGCTGAAGGTACTCAAAAGGCTTATATATCTCTTCCTAAATTGTAGATAATGATCATCTTCACTAACTGGGTACCGCATACCCTTATTCATCTTGCTTCTTTTACTTGTTGAATTATCAAGAAGCTTACACCTTTCAGTACACACATGATCTGCTAAAGACCTCACATTTACTCATCGTAAGCATCATACAAAAATCGAGCTCCTCTGACTCAGCTCTTCCACAACTATATCCCTTACCAAACGTCTTTTTGGATGTAGGTATCGTCTTATTAAAAATAAAATAGGATTTAAGAGTCTCAATTCTTACAAGTGAGGTCTACCACACGATCTAGACTAAGAAGAAAGAGTGACAGTCCTAAATTCCATGTAGCCTCCTGCTTATAATTGTGGTGCACAACACACCCATAAACAAGACTCTGCTAGACACGACTTGTAGATTCCCTAGGACATAACAACTCTGATACCACTTTTTTCACGCCCCAAACCTAGGGGGGCGAGACCGACACCAATGCCTCACCTATCCTTGCGTACCAACTTACGACTAAGGGACTCTGAACATATAATGTCAAAAATTGGCAATGGACCACATTGTAATACAATTTGCGAACGCTGACTAAACATCAATATTAAACTGGGCCGACAAGGCCGTCATAACTACTACAACTAACAAACCAACAAAATATACATACAAGGCTTACAAGCCAAACATACTGCACTAACTGACATGATATGTCTACAAGCCTCTACTGATGGATGTATTGTGTTTGGAACAGGGCCCCGACCTATCCATGACATATATGTACATATATACACAAGATGTACAAAAAACTCTAGACCCAGAAACTCTGAAGGATGTGTAACTTACCGATTAAGATGAACAAGGGAAATACATACTGAGGAGGTCTACTCATCTATCCGTCTGAACCTGCACGCATAAAATGCTGTTTCCCCAGCAAAAAGGACGTCAGTACGAAATAACGTACCAAGTATCTAAGGTAAAAGAGTAACTGAAAGGTGAAATTGAACTAATAATATAATAACTGAAAGTAACTGAGAGTCAAAGACAACCTGAAGATATGCTTACCTGCTAATACTGACTGAACTCTCTCAATATAGTAAGTAAATAGTTGTCTAGCCTTATAAGGCTCGGTATGTATATAACTGCTTTGTCGTAGTAGGCTCGCTCATAGGCACTCGACATACTAGGATCTGTATCTCGGCCATTCTAGGATCGCTCATAGGCGCATATAGCTTACCATATGATCATAGGTTGCCCAATAGGGGCCTGCCCATCGATTATAGCTCGATGGTAGTGAAAATACTGTAATACTGTATATATAGACACTCTGCTCTCTTGACTGGAAGAAGACAATACTCAATGAAATATGAAGTCCTGATAAGGGAGAATACTATAACTTAGGAGACTAGGATAATGTATATAAGTTCGGGAGTATGAACTTCTCTTTATTCCTCATTGTCAAACATATGTAATTACGAGATCATGCCAAAATGAAGGAAAGATTTAGCCTTAACATACCGGGAGTAGGGAAAATTTTGCATGATATTCTCGAGAAAGATTGCACCGTACTCCATTAGAATCACAAAATCTCATTACTATTATAATTGGAGTCTCGTATGAATTTTCAAATCCCCTCCTTTCGTTCTTGGCTTTTCCTTTCTATGTAACTCCCTTACCAAATGAATCTTGTTGTTAATTGAAGATAAGTGTAGGGATATTATCCATGTGTCCTCTTAATTCAATAGTCTAAATGCAAAAGTCACTTAGTTTGGGGGGGGGGGGTGCCACATAATGAAATTTAATCCTTATCCAATATATCCCTAATTATTTATGGAATGTCCCATTACTCAATAATTAACTAATTATCTACATAGTTAATAATTATCTCAACTTACTTAAAATACTACTTATAACACACCTTATACACCTTACTATCATAGTCATGTACCTTGTATAGTATTAGTCTATAAATATCGGGTATTTTAGCTTGGACCGTATTTTATCCCAAAATGTCAAACTTCGACGAAAATCATTTTCTTCGTTTTCCTTAACCTATCACCTTCACAAATTTACTTATCACTTGTATGAAATAGCATAATGCTTATAATCTTAAAATAATCTCATTCTCAAACTTACGTCGGTTAACCTACGACGAAACTGTAACGTACGAATAATATCTCATTTCAGAGCTTTCATCAATTAACTTATGCCGTACTTTTATGTACAAAAACTTGAAGTGTAACAATAAAGTAAGTTAATAATGTCACCTTGGAGGTTATAAATATTTAATATCGTGAATAACAATTACTAGGAGGGTTGAAAAGTTTATATGCCAAACGAATTGAAGAAAATAGGGTATCGTTGAAAGTCGACACGTCTGGAATGTTATAACATGAACTTTTGGGGTGATACTAAGGTGCTTAACACGATAAAGAGGTTATTTTATTTACTTATTTAAGTCGTATAATAGTCGCATGTTACGTTTTGAAGTCAAGCAAGTTGTGAAATAAAAGATGGCAAAGGTCATCACAAGTTACATTCATAATGTGAATGTAACTGAGCTTTTATCCCAATATACTAGCAATTACTGGATGATATGCCTACCAAATATATCTATGAGTCTAGTTTCCAACGCATTAAAACATTCGTATATACAACGCCAGAGTAAAGATATATCCGCATTTTAGCGAGACTGCGCCAAGCAGCACTCTATGGGACCCACATAGGCGATTTAGATATGTTGATTTGTATAAGACGCCTCAACCCCGTTTTAACTCGTTCATTTTCTGTATCTTCAGACCCTAGACACCTAAAAATACTCTCTCAAGGTTCTCTCTGTAAGGACCCAGCCGGTCGTTTTGTGTGTTGGGACTCCGTTCCCGTAAATGACTCTTTCCATAGCGGCTACTCGTGCCTTATGATTTGTAGGGGGCAGGTAGTTCGAGATTCTGAAGTGATTTTGCCAGTTCAGGAACACTTGGTTCCTGAAGGCTAGCCTATTTGGCTAATTTTGGTTCCGAGCAGCATTTTGAGCAAACGACCTAGGAATCGATTGCTGACAGCTCCAACAGCTCCGGATTATGATTTCGGACTTGAGCGTATGTTTGCCTTGGGTTTCTGATGACCCGTGAGTATTTCGGCACCTGAATTGGAATTCAGGATTTCATAAGATTTAGAATTCAGCCTGGAATTGGACCTCATGATATCATGCTCCGAATGGAATTCCGGAACTGGTAATAGTTCCGTATAGTAATTTATGACTTGTCCGCAAAATTTGGGGTAATTCCGAGCAGTATATACCCGTTCGGCGTATTGGTGAGCCATTGAAATTTTCTTGAAAACTTAAGTTTGAAACTAAGGGGTTTTGGAGAGTGATTTCTAGTTTGGATGATGTTTTGAGTGTTCCGAGAGCTCGAGCGAGTCCGTTTTATGATTTAGGACATGTTGGTATAATTTGTCAGGGGCTCGGGTGGGCCTAGGGGCCTCCCGGACCCCAATCGGGGCCAAAAGCCAGTAATTAATAGCTGGTGGGGTTGTTTCTGGTGTGACAGCCCCTACGGTCCATCAGCCGCAGGCGCGAGGCTCGCACCAACGGCCAATCCACCGCAGGAGCGGCCTAGGTCGCAGGGGCGACCCTTCCTCTCGCTGGCGCGGCTCCGCAGGAGCGGACAAAAGTCCGCAGGAGCGACCTCCCCTAAGGCCCAGGCCATTCGCAGGGGCGACCCTTCCTCTCGCTGGGGTTCCCCCAGGGCCCAGGCCAATCGCAGGCGCGACCAATTTCACACAGGTGCGAGTCCGCACCTGCGATCCAAAGGTCGCAGGAGCGAGAACTGCTGGGCAGTTCTATAAAAGGCCCACTTCGTTAATTTTCTTCCCAAACTCGTTTTTCCTCCATTGCTAAGACCCCTAAGAGCTCCAGATCAGTGTTAGCGAGTGATTAACTCGGGTAAGTGATTCTTTGGCTTCCCGCATGTTTATAACTTCGATTCTTGAGGAATTCCACTTTCATAAATCATGAAAATTCATAAGAGAGTTTGGAAAAAATAGAGGGTTTTTGAGAAAATTCAAAATCTGATTCTTGGGCTATTATAGGATGATTAATTGAGTTAATCTTGATCCTAACACGACGTGTAGCGCTTTTCTTCAAGAATCGTAATTTTTCGAACGCCAAGGCTTGGAGTTGAAAACACCCATTTGTGAGCCATCGAGGGTAATTTGGAGGATTCGTGCGTCTTGTCGATTTGTCCATATACCGGAGGAGTACTTTTCAAGGTGAGTCTCCTTTCCAAACTTTGTAAGGGGGAAATGTCCCCTAGGCTCCTTGTTGCTAATTGGGATTATTGAGGGGGGCTGCGTACGTACCACATGACGAGAGTCCGTACGTGGCATCTATATTGTAT
>ML293892.1:0-11709 GCA_005239495.1 Nicotiana undulata | reverse complement strand
GAAGGGTGATGCCGTGCCATTGTTTACATTTCTGGTACTTATACTTGTTTCGTTGGCTATTGTGTTAGATTGCCTCCCTTGCTTACTTCTATCTGTCAATTTGACTGCTTCAATTCACTTGTTCCCCTTACTACTCCCGTATCCCTTACTTGTCTGCTTATCTCTTTCCTTGTATTATCCCTGTTACGTGCTGTAGAATAGGACAGGTTATCGTTATTGTCAAGTCTAGCCTCATCACTACTTCGGCCGAGGTTAGGCTCGGTACTTACTCAGTAAATGGGGTCGGTTGTACTGATGCTACACTGCACTTCTTAATGTTGTGCAGATCCCGCATCTGAACCCAGTGGACCGCATTGAGGGAGTCACCTTCAGTCCACCCAGAGCTTCAAGGTATACCGATTTCGTTCGTGGGCCTTGGTGTCTCTCCTGCATTTGGATTCCTTATTGTCTTACTTTATCTCCTAGTTTCAAGACAATTATATATTTCTATTCAGACTTTGTATTTAGCACTCAGTTTAGATAGTCCGTGAGGTTGTGACACCCCGATTTTGGAATTATGCGATGTTGTTATCTTTACTATGTCATTACGCATTTTCAGAGTATGGTTACATTTCAGCTGTTAAAGTTATGAAGTATGTTGATTATTTCAGTTAAGATTTGGAGGGTATTAAATTTTACTAATGTTGGATTGATTTGAAAATATTAACGTGTAGTTTACGTTGGCTTGTCTAGCGGGTTCAACGTTAGACGCAGTCACGGTCTGAAAGGTAGGATTTCGGGTCGTGACACTTTATGCCACCAAGTGTTTGATAAAATGCCTAAGTGACCAAAACATGAGTATTGTTGCTAATTTGGAATCCCTTTGACTTGTATTGATATAGATTAAAGCTGAAAGGGTTGGCGAATGTTGTATTACGCTCAAGAGCAGGAAGTTAAGGTATGTGAGGTTAACTCTCTATGTTTGGGAATGTTAATTATTCTCCCTACACTATGTTTCTTTTACCACGTTACTGTCACGACCCAAATTTTCCTCTGTTGGGTATCGTGATGACATGCACCTAGTCTTAAGGACTAGGTAAGCCTAACAGTTACTGAATAACAACAATAATAAAAGGAAAACTAACAGTCTCGATATAGAATCTTGATAGAATTTACAAATCTTCCCAAAATCCAGTAATGCAAGCCATAAGCTCTACGAATCTTCTACAACTTCTAAATACAACTGTTAGGAAATAAATACAACAGTTGAATAGAAACAGAAGGTGACTCTGAAGCCTGCGAATGCAGCAACAGGTTACCTTGAGTCTCCTCGGCAATCATCCGCGCAGCTACTAACAACCAAACCTGGATTTGTGCAAACAAAAATGTACAGAAGTGTAGTATGAGCACACCACAGCGGTGCCCAGTAAGTATCAAGACTAACCTCGGTGGAGTAGTGACGAGGACTAGTCAAGACACCACTGGTCTACAAAATAACTGACATGAATATAGAAATAATCAAACACTACATCTATCTAAGGCTTCACGGAATAATTTACAACAATGATGATATAATGCGGAAGGAAATTACAGAAATTACCCAACGAAACATCATAAAAATACACAGAAAGATGGACAGCAAAACAAGCCAAACCGGAAGAAAACACAACGCAATAGAGAACACCAATAACTCAACTCTACGCTTGTTTGTTCACATCGGGTCTTAGCCATTAAAATCCATGAACTAGTGGAAACCTTTAAATAGCGGTTCATATGAAAAACATTGCAAATATACTCATTTAGTATAGAAGGTTCTCCTTTGAAAACATACTTTCTCCAAATGTATATATAAGTATATTTAAATAGGGTGAAATACCAAAAACATAGTTCTTTCAAAATACGAAATTTCCAACGATGTTTTTCCCAATAAATGACTTCCAAATATCATTTTATGCAAGACGAATGATTTTCAAATATACCTTCGATGTAAAATTCATTCAAATATAATCATTTCGAAACCATTACTTTTTCAATAATACTTTTCAATAAAATCTAGTAATCATAATCTCCTCAAGATAAATCTACCGGAACTCAGTGCGTAACTCAAAACTTGCCATACAGTACAGGAGGAACATCAAGTCATTGTCAATAAACGCAGTAAGAGGTCAGTATGAATATCCAAATTAAAACAACGGAATATTAACTCTTAAACAAGTGCAGTAATATCAAACAGGAACAATGGAAATAATAATGCAAAGACAAGTGCACGGCATCTCCCTTCGTGCTTTTACTCTCATCCTCACAATAAATAAATAAAAACGGCACGGCATGTCCCCTCGTGCTAAAGATCATAAACATGGCACGGAATGTCCCCTCGTGCTAAAATAACATAAACATGGCACGGAATGTCCCGTCGTGCTAAATAACATAAACATGGCACGGAATGTCCCCTCGTGCTAAATAACATAAACATGGCACGGAATGTCCCCTCGTGCTAAAATAACATAAACATGGCACGGAATATCTCCTCGTGCCAAATAACATAATCATGGCACGGAATGTCCCATCGTGCTAAAATAACATAAACCACAGTTTGAAGAGGAAAATCAACAATAAGAATCATAAATCACAACATCTCGGCAAGGGAGTCAACAATGCAAACAATATCATTAACATCATAAACAATAATAGAAACCATACCATCCCAGCAAGGGAGTCAACAATGAAAACAATATCCTCCCGGCAAGGGAAATAACTATAACCAATCTCGCCTAAGCAATTAACTTTACGGAATAAACTCAGCTTAAACAAAAGCCCAGTAATAGGCAACATCAAGGAAAAACATCAACAACATAAATGTTTATCAACTAGACTCAAGTAGAAAATAAGGACAAAAATCATATAAATCATAATGTAAGACTCACGTCCATTCTTGACACCAACTAACGGATGTTCTAACTACGGCTAAACAGCAAAACTAGATAACACTAATATAGTCAACTTGGCAGTTTTAGGCAGCAAATATAGCATGAATATAAGAGCGGTGAAATATTCAGTTAAGTCAATTAAGATCAAATAGCCAACGAAGGAGTCCAAAAGCAAGTAATTCTAATTTAAGCAGGAAAGGATGAAATTAATAACCAAGGATTCAAATGTAACAATTTCAATTCATACACAGGTAACATAAGAACCTACAAATCCTAAAAGGCCAATCTACTAGCAAATAAGTCTGAGTACGCACTCGTCACCTCGCATACCCGGACAACAATCAACAAAGAAGACTCAATCCTAAGGGGTAGTTCCCCCACACAAGATTAGGCAAGATACTTACCTCAAAGACGACAACTCGGTACTCAAAAATGAACTTCTCGGGCGGAAAGACCTCCAGACGGCTCAAAATAAACTAAAACAACTTCAAAATACACATAACACGTATAAGGAACTATTCTGAATAATAAAGTTTCAATCTTTACAAAATTATAAAAATCGACCCAAAAGTCGACCCCCCGGGCCTGCACCTCGAAACCTAACAAATTTTACAAAATCCGATTACACATTCCGATACGAGTTCACCCATACTAAATTTATCAAATTCCGATACATTTGGTTCTTCAAATCATAACTTTTCATTTTAGAAATTTTCTTTCAAATCCCACAATTTCCTCAACCCAAAACACAAATCAAATGATAAAAACAAGGACTAATTCATGAAATACAATTAAATCTAGTGGAAGAACACTTACCCATTCGATTTGTGTGAAAACCCCTTCAAAAATCGCCAAGAACCGAGCTTTAGAAGTCAAAATATGATAATAATGGCCTACCCCTCGATTTTGGAATATAATATGTTCTGCCCAGGTATTTGAGCGTTGCGATCGCGGACACAAGGATGCGATCGCATAGAAGAAAATGATGTTGGCCAAAAGATTACTATGTGATCGCGAAGAGACAGATGTGATCGTATTGAATAAAATGTGGCTACCGCCCAGGTGCTATGCGATCGCGAAGAAGACTTCCCCCCAGCCCCAATCCCTACTGTGCGATAGCGAATGACATGAAGCGAATGCGGAGGTATCACTGGTAGAGCTATGCGATCGCGTACCAGGTGGCGCAATCGTGATGAGGAAAAATGGCCGGATTAAGGCAACACTATGCGATCGCGACTACTCCTATGCTCGTGTACCCTAGTTAGAGCTAATATCATGTTTGATTCTAAAGTCAGTTCAAACATAGAGAAAAAATGACCTGAAACCCATCTGAAATACACCCGAGGCCCCCGGGACCCCATCTAGTCACACAAAAAAGTCATATAACCTAGAACGGACTCGCTCGAGGTTTAAAACACATAAAATAACACTAAAACGACGAATCAAACCAAAATCAAACTTATGAATTTTCAAAACTTCAAATATCAAGACTCGCGTCGAAACCTCTCAATTCAACCCGGAATGACGTGAAATTTTGCAGACAAGTCAAAAATAACACAACGGACCTACAGACATTCCCGGAATTCCATTCCGAGTCTGATATTAAAATTTCACCTATCGGCCGAAATCGCCGAAATTCTAACTTTCGCCAAATTACCTCAAATCACTCTACAGACCTCCAAATCCAATTCCGGATGCACGCCTAAGTCTAAAATCATCATACGAAGCTGTTGACATTAACCAAAATTCATTCTGAGGTCGTTCACTCAAAAGTCAAACCTTTGGTCAACTTCCACCAGTTAAGCTTCAAAAACTGGGAAAAAAAATTCCAATTCGACTCCGGATTATCCGGTAACTGAATCTAACCACGCACAGAGGTCGATATACATAATGTGAAGCTGTTCAAGACCTTACACCACCGAACGGAGCTGAAATTCTCAAAATGACCGGTTGGGTCGTTACAGTTACCAATTGCCTCAAAAATATAGTTAAGCCTAGTTCCTTGAATAGTTGCAGAACTTCTATTCTCTAGCTTCGTAACACGTTCATGACTTTCATTCTGAACGTTGTGAAATCAGTGCGTAATCAATATAGACTTGGGTTTGATGCCCATGAGTCTCAGTCAAGATTACCCAGCATGTCATAAACAGTTGAAGTTTCAATTTTCATAATCAGTTCATGAATACATGTCTCAGTCTAGCTCTATTCAGCATTCAAGTATCATGTAACTCAGTATGGTTCAGTATTTCAGTATCATGTATTTCAGTATGATTCTCAGTTCCTGAATGTTGACACTTGTATTTGGGCATGAGGCCGCATTTTATATGTTTTATGCATGTTTGGGCTTGAGGCTGCAGTTTATATGATTTATGCATCTTTGGGCCTGAGGCTGCAGTTTATGCTTTATGCATTTTTGGACCTGAGGTCGCAGTTATGTATACGTATATTTGGGCCCGAGGCTGCAGTTTGTGCACACATATATATATTGGGCCTGATCGCCGTAGTTTAATATTCAGATAAACGAGTTGTTCATCATTCAGAAGAGGGAGTATTCATATCCTTACTTCCTTTGTTCAGTTCATTTATCAGTTATCATGTCAGTTACCAGTTATCAATTTAGTTATCAGTTATCAGTTCAGTTATCAACTATCAGTTCAGTTATCAGTTATTAGTTATCATTTCATTTATCAGTTATCAATTATAAATTCTCAATTACCAGCTTAGTTTCAGTTTCAGTATTTATAATTCTTTCTTTCAATTGTTTTACATACCAGTGCAATTCAAATGTACTGACGCCCCTTCTTTTCCCTGGGGGCCTGCATCTCACGATGTAGGTAATGATTTACATGTTGATGATTCAAAGCGCTGGGATTCTCGTACCAGCTATTTGGTGATCCCCGGTTTTTTCAGGGCAATATCGCTACCTTACAGTCTTCAGTATTTTCAGACAATCAGTATTTTCAGTATTTCATTAGAGGCTTCATAGACTAGAGTAATAGTTAGACAAAGTCGCAGGATTTTCACATCAAGCTATGTTGGCTACAAATATGTTTCAAAATTTTATTAGTATTTCCGCACTTTGATTTATATCATCCAGACTTTCAGTATATCATCATGCGTTAGTTTATATTTTGCATTCAATATGTTATGATATCAGATATTGATTCAGCCAGCCAGTTGGTTCGCTCGATCACATGTAGTCAGGCACCGAGTGCCATGTTACGTCCAGGCCCAGGTTCGAGGCGTGACAGCTCGCCACCCTGAACTTACGATATAAACCTCCAAGAGTCATTATCGGAGAGGTCGCCATAATTTTTCAACATACTCCTCGATATCCAGAATGATCTCTAGATCTACAAACGTGGCCACAAAGAATAGAGGAGGATAAAACAAAAAAAACATGGGAAAAAAATTACAATCTGATCAAAAGGAAGTATCCTTACGTTTGTCCTTCCACTTCTCTGGGATAGGCCCGTCCTCGGGAAGAATCAACTCGTGAGTGGGGACTGCAATTAATCAATCGAACCAGCCCCTATCATGTCCATCTCCGAGTCCACTAGAGTCCGAGTAACCCGACTAACCATCGAAATAGTGCTCTCTTTGAGCGGCATGGGTGCAAACAGGTGTTGAAGGTGCGAAAGAGAGAACGCGATGCAACCACACTCAACAGGAAATGGAGGCACGTCACAAGCCGCCATATATTCGGACCAACTTGACCCAAGCACACGCCAAAGTGATGTGTGTACAAGAACTACTCAAATCTAACCTTAAATCGCCTTCCAAATCCCCAAATTTTTAGCCTAAGAAGATTTTACAAATTTTCCCCAAATTTCCTACTAAAAACGCTAATTAAATGATTGAAACAACATTAGATTTGTGGGAATTAATCACAAACAAGTCAAGAACCTTATCCAAATGTTTCCTTTGAAAATCCTTCAAAATATGAAGAAAATGGCAAGCCCTCGATTTTAAACCTTTTGTCCAACACTTTCGCTTTTGCATATGCGGAGCTCACTTAAGCTCCCAGACTTGGCACATGCGTACCAAAATCTGCATCTACAGAAGCGCTTCTGCGCCCACTCGTCCGCTTCTGTGAAAAGCTTGACCACCTCAGCTTCCTTGAGTAGCATGGGTGCAAACAGGTGTTGAAGGTGCGAAAGAGAGAGCGGGATGCAGCCACACTCACCAGGAAATGGAACCATGTCACAAGCCTCCATATGTTCGGCCCAACTTGACCCAAGCACACGCCAAAGTGGTGGCATAAGTCGAGAATCACGGGGTCAATCGTAGGTTCAAACCCAAAAGTGAATGGGTAAGTGCAGGCGAAAGTGAAGTTGGTTCTCTGGTAGGAAATTCTTTTGGTAACCTGAGGAATGTGAATGGTGACATGGTCACCCCAAACAACAGTCATGAAGGATTATATGAATATGTTCTTCACAAACAAGGAAGTCTATGTTGTTAACATGAAAGCTTCCAAACGGTCCTGACGCTTTGTTCCATGCCTCAACAACCCCCTCATAATCCCAGCTTTTTGAGAGAATTTATGGGACCAGGGGCTCTGAGGTTTGCTTCCCCTTCCCGCCTTTGTGAGGTTTGAAAGCTTTTTTCTCCGAAGTAGCAGTAGATGAAGCTCTCGCATACATAGTAAGACCAGAAGTAGGGGGTTTTCTGGTAAAATAAAGGAGCGTCTCTGACTTTAGGCGTTGAAGGTTGTCAGTTGTTGAAGAAGGGTAAAAACTTTGAGAGTCTATGTGATTTAATGACGTAAGAAGAGAAGCGAAGAAGAAGATAACTATAGGAATTTTAAGTTAATAAGGAGGACCATAACTGGGTATATATAGGCGAAAAACTTTTTCTTTCGTAATAGCCAAAAAAACAGGGAAGGGTTCCTATCATAAGTAATAATCATTATTTGGGGACTGTAACAGATGAAGGAGTCGGTGAGAGGCTGCCATGTGTCCTAGTACATTAAATATAGACTGATCATGTGTGACGTCAATCTTAATGACATAGCCCTGTAGAGATTATTTTCATGCCGGAGAAGGATACTTATTAAGGTTGACTCCTACTAAAAAGGCTACCATTTATCGAGCATTCGTCATCAAATAGCCCGACAAGTGGGAAACTATTTGTATTGATAAAATTTTACCCTTTCCACGTGGAAAAAAAGGACCCATGAATGGATATGGGTTATGAAATTTGTTACTGAATTCAATGACTCTTACGGTTTCAGAACCTTTGACTATTAGGAGAATGAGTACTCAAAGAATAACTATGCACACTCGGAGACTTAGTCAACTTCCCCCAGAATTATGGACATCGAGAATTACGGACACAGCTACACTATCAAAGATTTTCTGCCCACTACCTAATTCCCGTACGTGCTGGCCCAAAACTCGGAACAGTGATGCTCTGCCCATTGACGAGCGCAAAATCGGTGTATAAACTTAGGCTCGCTAGTCGAATATAGTATAGAAAATATTGTATCCACAGGGATTAAATTTAAACAGTGTTTTGGTGGCTTCTAGTCTTTGTGCTATTCAAGATGATCAACAATTTGGAATTGTGTGAATTATCACTAAAATTAACTAATAGTCCAAGTATTGGCTAATGACAATTTCAACAAGTGTAAGCAAGAAGATATCAACAGGAGGAAATAGGGGTTGATTGGATAGGTACAAGATACTTGTTTGGGAATACGATGACCCAAAAGATCATCCTAAGTAATTATAGCTAAATCTGTATTCTCAGGCCCCGAAAGCCTCCGTTAATCTCTCGATATGCGTGCGCAGCCCGGGCATGTAGCCGGGAAGCTTCTATGTGAAAATTTGATAAAAATGGAACTTTGAATTGAATAATTGAATAAAGTTGACTTTGGTCAACATTTTTGGTAAACGGACCCGGACCCGTGATGCGACAGTCCCGGAGGGTCCGTAGGAAACTATGGGACTTGGGAGTATGCCCAGAAGTGAATTCCGAGGTCCCAAGCCCGAGAAATGAATTTTTAAAGAAAATTATTTTCTGAAAATAATAAAGGATTTTGAAAATGAATTATTATGTGAAAACCGTGTTACCGGGCCCGTATTATGGTTTTGAAGCCCGGAACAGGTATATTATATGTTATGTGACTTATCTGTGAAATTTGGTGTAAAACGAACTTGAGATGACGTGATTCGGATCAAAATTGGAAAAGTTAAGCTTTATGAAGTTTTTAGAAAATTCTATGAGTTTTAAGGTTTGATTCCTTGTTGTTGATGATATTTTGGTGGTTTAAAAGTTTGAATAAGTCCGTAGGATGTTTTGGGAGTTGTGTGTGTTTTTGGTTTTGAGACCCGAGGGTTCGGTTGAGTTTCGGGTAGCTAACGGGATGTGAAATGCATGAAAAATCTGGTGTTTTGAAGTCATATCTGGTGTCTGGTGTTTTCTTCTCTGCGATCGCACCCTTGAATCTGCGATCGCATAGGCTTATCCTAAGGGACCCAACTGTTGTTCTCTGCGATCGCATGATTTCCTCCGCGATTGAAGACTTATGCCCAGATGCCTCCCACGATCGCATCTCTCTCTCCTGCGATCGCATAGAGTGAGGGTAGTCTGGGTGGGGGCTGCCTAGGTACCCTTCGCGATCGCAAGGTCTTGTTCGCGATCGCAGAGGGCGGGGTCTTTGGGCTACGCGATCGCATTCATGTCTTCGCGATCACAGTGTAGGGGAATTTCAGGCCCTTCTTCGCGATCGCATTCTTTCAGTTGCGATCGCAGTGCGTGTGAACCAGACTCTCCGCGATCGCAATACTATTCCCGCTATCGCGATGTACATTTTTGCCCAGTTATTTAGAAAGTCCAAAAACAGAACACTCTACACGGGATTTCATTATTTTCAGCCTTCCCCTTCTTCTCCAACCTCCATTGAGGACCTCCAAGCCAATTCTTCCTCCATAGCCTCGTGGGTAAGTATTTTCTACATCGTCTTCTTCCATTTTCCATCATTAATCACTAGATTCTAGGCCTAAAAACATGAAATCAAAGTGAGAAATTGGGTTTTTGGGTAGTGTTAGGTTTTTGGGAAAATTGGGTGATTCAACCTCAATTTGGGGTCGAATCTTAAAACTAATCATATATTTGAACTCGTGGGGTTATGGGTGAACGGGTTTTGGTCCGAACCTCGAGTTTAGACCACGTGGGCCCGGGGTCGAATTTTGGAAATTTTGAAAGAAAGGTGGGAATTGTGTATTTAGGCTATGGGATGGTATTATTGAGTTATTATTGATACACTTAAATTAATTATGCTTAGATATTGTGGTTCCGGAGTTGAATTCAAAAGGAAAAGCGGTCTTAGAGGGTTGATTGCTATATTTTGGACCCGAGGTAAGTGTCTTGCCTAACTTTGGTGAGGGAATAGGTATTAATTTCTATGTGCTAAGTGATTATCATGTTCATTTCATAGGTGAGGTGACAAGTACCTATGCAATGTGTTTCAAGCATGCCCGTGAGTCTATTTTGATAGAAATTGCAGTATTTCTTCCATGTTTAGTATATTATGAGATTGTCTTTACTTGGTAATTTATTCTTGATTGAAAGTATTGGCTATTGAGTTTGAGAAGTGTTGATACGAATGGTAATACAAGTGTAGAGTACGTGATTGAGCTAATTGGTTATAGCTGAGACCCTTGCCGGGCATTTCTTGAGTTACTACTTGATGTTTCCCCCTTGCCGGGTGTTCTGAATTGCTTATTTCCACTATGCTGTACTCCTTGCCATTTATCTGTTATTGTTTGGTGAGGAAGAGTGTAAAGCACGAAGGGTGATGCCGTGCCATAATATTTGATTACATTGCATAGTGAGAAAGAGTGTAAAGCACGAAGGGTGATGCCGTGCTATGATTCATATTGATTATAAGCACGAAGGTAAATGCCGTGCCATGACTTTTATTGATTATAAGCACGAAGGTTAATGTCGTGCCATGATACATTGTTCATTGCATAGTGAGGAAGAGTGTAAAGCACGAAGGGTGATGTTGTGCCACGATATTTGATTACATTGCATTGTGAGGAAGAGAATAAAAGCACGAAGGGTGATGATGTGCCATTGTTTACTTTTCTGATATTTATACTTGCTTTGTGGGATATTGTGTTAGATTGCCTCCCTTGTTTACTTCTGTCTGTCAATTAGACTGTTTCACTTCACTTGTTTCCCCTTTACTGCCCTCGTATCCCTTACTTGTTTGCTTATCTCTTATCTCGTATTATCCTCGTTACCTGCTGTAGAATAGGACAGGTTATCGTTATTGTCAAGTCTAGCCTCGTCACTACTTCAGCCGAGGTTAGGGTCGGCACTTACTCAGTACATGGGGTCGGTTGTACTGATACTACACTGCACTTCTTTATGTTGTGCAGATCCCGCTCCCGGACCCCGTGGACCGCTCTGAGGGAGTCACCTTCAGTCCATATTAAGCTTCAAGGTATACCATTGGCTTTCGTGGACCCTGGAGTCTCTTCTGCTATTGTGTCCTATTGTCTTACTTCTCTTTCAGTTCTAAAGACAATACTGTATTTCCTTTCAGACTTGTATTTAGTATTCTTATAGCTAGTCCGTGAGGTTGTGACACCCCGGTTTTGGGATTTTGCGATGTTGTTGTCTTTATCGTTTCATTATGCGTTTTGAAATATTATTAATTTTCTGTTGTAAAACTTTTGAAGTGATTTGGGTTGTTTCAGTAAAAGTTGAAAGTTCATGATTCGCGATATTCCAGTAAAGGTTTGAAGGTTAATGGCCTTAAATACTGTTACGTTGTTTATAGATGTCAAAA